>WNWK01021902.1:0-33424 GCA_009830355.1 Cherax destructor | reverse complement strand
TCCTAGGACTGACCTCTGTGGAACCCCACTGTCACAGGTGCCCACTCTGACACCTCATCACGTACCATGACTCGTTGTTGCCTCCCTGTCAGATATTCTCTTATCCATTGCAGTGCCTTTCCTGTTACGTGTGCCTGATCCTCTAGCTTTTGCATTAACCTCTTGTGAGGAACTGTGTCGAACGCCTTCTTGCAGTCCAAGAAAATGCAGTCTATTCACCCCTCTCTCTCGTGTCTTACTTGTGTTACCTTGTCATAAAACTCCAGTAGGTTTGTGACACAGGATTTTCCTTCCCTGAAACCGTGCTGTTTGTCGTTTATAAGCTTGTGTCTTTCTAGGTGCTCCACCTCTCTCCTCCTGATGATCTTCTCCATGACTTTGCATACTATACACGTCAGTGTATAGTATGTCTGTCTCCTTTCTTAAAAATTGGGACTACATTTGCCACCTTCCAGGCCTCAGGTAGTTGCCCAGTTTCAATGGATGTGTTGAAGATTTTTGTTAGTGGCACACTTAACATCTCTGCTCCCTCTCTAAGGACCCACGGAGAAATGTTGTCAGGTCCCACCGCTTTTGAGGTATCGAGTTCACATATCAGCTTCTTCACCTCCTCCTCGGGTCAGACTTAACTTTTGATGCTATGTCATTTTCGTATTGTCCCTGAGCCTCCCTTCTTACCTGTGCATATTCGTTTCTGGCTCTTCGGCTAATCTCTTTATTTTCCTGGGTCATTTGTCTTCTGTACTTTTTCCATTCTCTAGTGCACTTAGTTTTTGCCTCCCTACACCTTTGGGTGAACCAAGGACTCGTTCTGGTCTTCCCATTACTTCTGTTTCCCTTGGGAACACACCTCTCCACTGCCTCTTTGCATTTGGATGTCACATAGTCCATCATTTCTTTTACAGGTTTTCCTGCCAATTCTCTCTCCCACTGAACGTCTTGTAGGAAGTTCCTCATGCCTGTGTAGTCCCCCCTTTTGTAGTTTCGTTTTTTCCTTCCTATTCCTGCTTCCCTCTCCATTTGTAGCTCAACTATATAATCAAAACACAGAACCAAATGATCACTAGCTCCAAGGGGCCTTTCATACGTGATATCCTCGATGTCTGAACTACTCAAGGTGAATACTAGGTCCAGTCTTGCTGGATCATCCTCACCTCTATCTCTGGTAGTGTCTCTAACATGTTGATGCATGAGGTTTTCCAGTACCACATCCATCATCTTGGCTCTCCATGATTCAGGACCCCATGGGGCTCCAGGTTTTCCCAATCAATCTCCTTGTGATTGAAATCACCTATAACTAGTAACTTTGCTCTCCCCATGTGAGCTCTTCTGGCCACTTCGGCTAGTGTCTACCATTGCTCTGTTGCTCTCGTCGTATTCTTCTCTTGGCTTCCTGCAGTTCTGTGGCGGGTTGTACATTACAGCAATTACCACCTTATGGCCCTCAGACTGGATTGTTCCTACTATGTAGTCCCTTTCGCCCATTCCTTCCACTTCCTCAAATCCCCACCGGTTCTTAATGAGCAGTGCAACTCCTCCTTCCCCTCTGCTCCCTCTATCTTTCCTGAGGATTTGATATCCGGGTGGAAAGATTGCATCTGTTATCATCCTGGTGAGTTTCGTTTCTGTGAGTGCTATTATGTCTGGGGATGTCTCCTTTATTCTTTCATGCCACTCCTCACATTTATTTGTTATTCCATCTGCATTTGTATACCAAACCTTCAACTTCTTTTCTAAAACCGTAGTCTGGGGGGTACGTTGGGGTTGGGAAAGTGGGAGACCTGATGAGGAACTATGGGTGGTTGGTGTGAAGGTGGAGTTTGTAATGAGGTGGGTGGGAGCATTGGGTATGGCATGTGTGTTTTGGGTTAGAATGTTTGGTTGCATTGGGGTTGTCCAGGTTGGGGAACATCTGAAGGTGATTGTATTTGAGCTTCCTCCTGAGTCTGGGTTCTCCTGTCCATCTCTCTTTCCTCCTTTTGTCTTTGTACCCTCTCTTTCAGTTTCTGTCTTTCTTCTCATGTTCTGTTGCAGTCGAGATACACCCTCCGGTACTCTGACATATCCCTTAGTCTTGCTTTCTCCTGCAGGATCTTGTTTCGAGCCAATTCTGCCTTGAAAATCACTTTGACTGGCCGGATTCTTCCTCTTGTGAACCGCCCTATTCTCAGAAAATTTGTCAGCTGGGTCATATCATCTCCTATTGCTTTCATGATGCTTTCAATCGCTTTTTTCTACCCTTGTCTTCTTGCTTCGTAAGTTTCCCCTTCAGCTTCCTGGAGCCCATAAACAAAGACTGATCTCTCTCTTTCATTCTCCCACTGCCTATCCCTATGTAACCCCTGATTGGATTTAGTGTCCTCCATTGCAGCTTTCCTTTCTTCAATCTCTTCACTGTCTGTTATCCCTTGGCCCAGTGGCCTGTCGTTTTTTCTTCTTAACTTTCCCTGTGCACTGCTGTGGTCTGTTAGGGCTTCCCTCGATTGTTCCTGATGTGATCCTCTCTTTTTCTCGGGCTCCACGATGGTCTGATAGGGCCTCTGCATACAGTTTCACTCCGTTCTCTACAGTCCCCTTCTTTGTGTCTGAGGTAGCAGTTTCTGATACCATGTCCACATTGCTTTTTAGTTCTTTAGGCTGTTTCAAATTTTTCAGTTCCTGTGTGTACTCACCTAATTGTACTCACCTAATTGTGGTTGCAGGGGTCGAAACTCAGCTCCTGGCCCCGCCTCTTCGCTGTCCACTACTGGGTCTCTGCTCTCCCTGCTCCATGAGCTTTATCGAACCTTGTCTTAAAACTATGTATGGTTCCTGCCTCCACTGTATCGTTCGCTAGACTATTCCATTTCCTGACTACTCTATGGCTGAAGAAATGCTTCCTAACATCCCTTTGACTCATCTGAGTCTTCAGCTTCCAGTTGTGTCCCCTTGTTTCTGTATTCCCTCTCTGGAACATCCTGTCACTATCTACCTTGTCGATTCCCTGCAGTATTTTGCATGTCGTTATCATGTCTCCTCTAACCCTTCTGTCCTCCAGTGTTGTTAGTCCTATTTCCCTCAACCTTTCTTCATATGGCATTCCCCTGAGCTGTGGACCTAGCCTTGTCGCAAACCTTTGCACTTTCTCTAATTTCTTGACGTGTGTGTGTGTGTTTGTGTGTGTGTGTGTTTGTTTGTGTGTGTGTGTACTCACCTAGTTGTGGTTGCAGGGGTCGAGTCATAGCTCCTGGTCCCGCCTCTTCACTGGCTGCTACTGGGTCCCTCTCCCTGCGCCATGAGCTTTATCATACCTCTTCTTAAAGCTATGTATGGAACCTGCCTCCACTACATCGCTTCCCAAGCTATTCCACTTCCCGACCACTCTGTGACTGAAGAAATACTTCCTAACATCAATGTGATTCATCTGAGTCTTCAACTTCCAACTGTGTCCCCTTGTTGCTGTTCAATCTCTGGAACATTCTGTCTCTGTCCACCTTGTCAATTCCTCTCAGTATCTTACATGTCGTTATCATGTCCCCCTATCTCTCCTGTCCTCCTGTGTCGTCAGGTCGATTTTCCTTAACCTCTCCTCGTAAGACATACCCCTTAGCTCTGGGACTAGTCTTGTTGCAAACCTTTGCACTTTCTCTAGCTTCTTTACGTGCTTGGCTAGATGTGGGTTCCAAACTGGTGCTGCATACTCCATTATGTTCCTAACATACACAGTGTACAGTGTCCTGAACGATTATTTATTAAGATGTCGGAATGCTGTTCTTAGGTTTGCTAGGTGCCCGTATGGTGCAGCAGTTATTTGGTTGATGTGTGCCTCAGGAGATGTGCCTGGTGTTATACTCACCCCAAGATCTTTTTCCTTGATTGAGGTTTGTAGTCTCTGGCCCCCTAGAATGTACTCCTTCTGCGGTCTTCTTTGACCTTTCCCAATCTTCATGACTTTGCACTTGGTGGGGTTGAACTCCAGGAGCCAATTGCTGGACCAGGCTTGCAGCCTGTCCAGATCCCTTTGTAGTTCTGCCTGGTCCTCGTCCAATTGAATTCTTCTCATCATCTGCAAACAGGGACACTTCGGAGTCTATTTCTTCCGTCATGTCGTTTACAAATATCAGAAACAGCACCGGTCCTAGGACTGTTCCCTGTGGAACCCCACTCGTCACAGGCGCCCACTCTGACACCTCGCCACGTACCATGACTCGCTGCTGTCTTCCTGACAGGTATTCCTTGATCCATTGTAGTGCATTCCCTGTTATCCCTGCCTGGTCCTCCAGCTTCTGCACTAATCTCTTGTGTGGAACTGTGTCAAACGCCTTCTTACAGTCCAAGAATATGCAATCTACCCACCCGTCTCTCTCTCTTGTCTTACTGCTGTCACCCTGTCATAGAACTCCAGTAGGTTTGTGACACAGGATTTCCCGTCCCTGAAACCGTGTTGGCCGTCGTTGATAAGCTCATTCCTTTCTAGGTGCTCCACCACTCTTCTCCTGAAAATCTTCTCCATGACCTTGCATGCTATACATGTCAGTGACACTGGTCTGGAACTACATTTGCTGTCTTCCATATCTCAGGTAGTTGCCCTGTTTCGATAAACATGTTGAAGATTGTTGTTAGGGGTACACATAGCTCCTCTGCTTCCTCTCCCAGGACCCATGGAGAGATGTTATCCGGCGCCATCGCCTTTGAGGTATCCAGCTCGCTTAGTAGCCTCTTCACTTCCTCCTCAATTGGGTGTATTGTGTCCAGCACTTGATGGTGTACTCTACCTCTTCTCTTTTCTGGAGGCCCTTCTATCTCCTCAGTGAACACCTCTTTGAATCTCACGTTGAGCTCCTCACACACTTCGCGGTCATTTCTTGTGACCTACCCTCCTTCCTTCCTCAGCCTGATCACCTGGTCCTTGACTGTTGTTCTCCTTCTGATGTGACTGTACAACAGCTTCGGGTCAGATTTGGCTTTCGCTGCTATGTCATTATCATGCTGTCGTTGGGCCTCCCTTCTTACTTGTGCATATTAGTTTCTGGCTCTATGACTGCTCTCCTTATTTTCCTGGGTCCTTTGCCTTCTATACTTCTTCTATTCCCTAGCACACTTGGTTTTGGCCTCCCTGCACCTTTGGGTGAACCACGGGCTCATCCTGGCTTTTTCATTGTTTCTCTTTCCCTTGGGTACAAACCTCTCCTCAGCTTCCTTGCATATTGTTGTCCCATATTCCATCATCTCGTTTACTGATTTCCCTTCCAGTTCTCTGTCCCACTGAACCTCGTTTAGGAAGTTCTTCATGCCCGCGTAGTCCCCTTTTTTGTAGTTTGGCTTCATTCTTCTGGCCCTATCTGCCTCCCCCTCCACCTGTAACTCTACTGTGTAATCAAAGATTAAAACCATATGATCACTGGCCCCGAGGGGACTTTCATGTGTGATGTCCTCAATGTCCGCACTATTCAAGGTGAATACTAGGTCCAGTCTCGCTGGTTCATCCTCTCCTCTCTCCCTGGTAGTATCCCTTACGTGTTGGTATACGAAGTTTTCCATTACCACCTCCATCATCTTAGCCCTCCACGTATCTTGGCCCCCATGTGGCTCCAAATTCTCCCAGTCTATTTCCTTGTGGTTGAAGTCACCCATGATCAGTAGCTTTGCCCTGCTCGCATGAGCCCTTCTGGCCACTTCAGCCAGTGTGTCAACCATCGCTCTATTACTCTCATCATACTCTTGCCTTGGCCTCCTGCTGTTCTGTGGTGGGTTATACATTACTGCAATTACCACCTTGGGACCTCCAGACTGTAGCATTCCTATTATGTAATCTCCAGCTTCTCCTCTGTCTCCTCTCTCCAGCTCATCAAAATCCCATCGGTTTTTGATCAGCAGTGCCCCTCCTCCACCCCCTCTATTCCCTCTGTCTTTCCTCAGGATCTGGTATCCCATTGGAAAGATGGCATCTCTTATCATACCTGTGAGCTTGGTTTCTGTGAGAGCTATTATGTCTGGTGATGCCTCTTTGACTCTTTCGTGCCACTCCTCTCACTTATTTGTTATTCCATCAGCATTGGTGTACCATACCTTCAGTTGCCTCTCTACCACTGTGTTTTGGGGGTCTGTGAGGGTGGGGGACCTGGCAGTGTACTGTGGGATTCTATAGTGGAGTGTTGGGTTGGGGGTGTGAGTGTGGGTTGTAGTTTGTGTTGGGATTGTGTGGTTGGTTGTTGGGTGTTGGGGTGGTTATGTGTGTGCTTGCTCTTGTTGCTCTGCCCTGCTCTGGTTGTCCTCTGCTGATTCTGTCCTTGTCTCTCCTCCTAGCTCCTTTCGCCTTTGTGTCCTCTCCCTCAGCTGCTGTCGTTCTGTTTTTGTTCTGTCTCGGTCTAGGAACACCCTCTTGTATTCTTCCGTTTCCTTCAATCGTGGTTTCTCTTGGAGGATTCTGTCCCACACTGTTTATGTCCTGAGAATCAGCTTGAGTGGTCGATTTCTCCCCGTCGAGTACCCCCGTATTCTCTGAAAATTTACAATCTCGGACATGTCTTCACCTATTTCTTTGAGGATGTTCTCAATCTCCTTTCTTTCTGCCTGCCGTCTTTCAGGGTGTGTCCTTCCCTCGCTCTCCTGCAGCCCATGAATAAACACTGCCTTTGCCCTATCCTCCTCCCATTGCCTTTCCCTCTGCGACTCTGGTTCCTGTCTGTACATGACCATTTTCTCCCTTTTTGTGTGTTTGTGTGTGTGTGTTTGTATGTGTGTGAATTATTGTGTGAATAAATTTATATGAATGTATTAATGTTTACTTGAGCATATGTATACATATTCGTATGTATACCTATGCATATGTATGCATGTACATGGTAATTAGGACACACCTTTATTGAATGTTGGAAGTCAATCAGAATGGGCATTCTTAATGAATGGCAAAGAAACGAAATTTCACCAATTGGCTATGTGTCTTCGGTGATAAGGCATTTGCACGCCCAAATAGTTTCTTGGACCCTTTCCCTGATACAGTAAATCAGTGTTGAAAATCTTTAGGCGATCGGATGAAGTATTTTAAACTCCCAAAGTTTGGAGAAGAGAATCAGGAACCATGTGAAGGTGTGTCTTCGGGGATAATTAAGTCAGTGAATGAAAATAGCAGACAAAAACAATTGACACTGCAATGAGTAAACATGTGTATGGGTCCACCGACCCATCTAACAGAAGAAGACATTTAAATATCTGCAGGTAACCACAGGCAGGCGAGGCCAATTAAAAGAGGTCTAGAAGCATGATAGTACATCTTTAAATAGTTGAATGACACAGACTTATTATTACGGCGTGAAGCAATGGAACGAAAACATTTTAACCCATTAACTGTCCAAACGTATATATACGTTTTTACAGCTAGCGCTCCGAACGTATATATACGTTTTTTTTACATGCTTTCTTATGGGGAAAATCAAGGTTGGAGCGCTACGCATGCAAACGTATATATACGTTAGCATTGAACAAATTCGTGAGATATACCTGTATACTCTCTTTACTTTGGTTGAGTAATAGAATCCCTTTAGTGGTGCAGTGAGTGATAAACACTCAGGTTGTGGAGGACGAACACTCGACACACTCAGTCCTCTGCTCAGTACACTGGCAGACTAATATACAGCGTGTAGAGATAACACAGAGTATCATGGAAACATTCTCCTATCATCTTCTGATATGGTATTTGTTTTTACAATTGCCGATTTTGTCTTCATATATGAATTAAATTAATTTATACGGACACACAGATATTTCTTTTTGTGTAGATCAACTAGAGAAGGAAATTTTTACGTGAATTAATTTTACTATTATGTTCTATTATATTACTTTAAAAATGCTCAGTGTTATTTTTCCCATATTACTTTACTTTAAAAAATGCTCAGTGTTATCTTACTATAAAAAAATTCAATTTTTACTATTATATTACCACCTACTCACACTAAACTAAATACACATTCTGTAAATTACTTTCAAAATGCTCAATGTTATTTTCTCAAGATATTTAATTTAGTGTCTAATCGACATGTGCCTAGGGACAAAATGGTAATGACATGAAAGCATAATAGAATGTACACACACACATACACACACACACACACACACACACACCCCCACCTATACATACCCATAGTATTACGTCACCATACATTACACTGTACACACCCATACATACACCCATACACACACACACCCATACACACACACCCATACACACACACCCATACACACACCCATACACACACCTATACACACATACCCATACACACACCCATACACACACCCATACACACACAATCTGCTACACACACACACCCATACCCACACAATCTATACCACACACAAGCCCATACACACACCGTATACACACACACACCCATACACACACACACACCCATACACACACACACACCTAGTGAAGAGGCGGCCAGGAGCTGTGACTGACTCCCCTCACAACTACAACTAGGTGAGTACAACTAGGTGAGTACAGCCAATCATATCACACAATTCCATACAACACACACATCTACACACACACCCATACACACACACACACACGCATACACAACACACACAAAACACACACATACGTATATACACAAAACACAGCACATTCACACACAACAATCACACAAATATCTACACACACAAAGACAGTAGGTATGCACACAAAAAAACACAAAACAACACACAGACACAAAAACAAACACAATACAAAGAGTGGTCAGTATGAGTTCGACCCTGCAACTACAATTAGGTGAGTGGCGCCACACAAAGCACTTCTACCTCTCACCCACCCCCACCCATCCAGAAAGACACACACACACACCCGATGGCATGGTGTCCAGCGTCCGGAGCCAATGCACGGAGGGCCCGGGTTCAGCCCGGCGGGGCCAACATTTCAAGTGTTTCCGTTACACACACACACAACAGGCCTAGGTGTCTAATCGACATGTGCCACACATAAATGTGTGGTAACTAACATACAGACACACACACACACAAAATATAAGAGTACCCACATATACACACAAACATACCCCACCCATAAGCACATACTAACACATGACTTATAGATCATCATATATATATACACACACACATGCATCCATATATATATATATACAGTGGACCCCGCCAATGAAACACCTTTGAAATCTGGTAATAGCCTATAGTAAGTATAATATTGTAAGTGCTTGTGGAAGTGTATTTTTAAATGAGACTTGAACTTATCACATTAATATTTCTTAAGGAAGGAATCTATTTTAATGGCACTTGAGCATGCTTCTGGGATGAAGTTTTTCATGAATTGAATAATCATTAGAGAGAGCAGATATTTGCAGAGTTTCGAGATATATAGATTATAGATATATTATGTTATATATATATTTGTATATATATATTATATATATATATATTTGTTAATTTAGCAGGTATTATATATATATTTGTATTAAAGTTTAAGAAAATTATATATATTTATATATATATATTTATATATTTATATATATATATTTATATATATATACTTATATATATATTTAGTATATAATATGTATTTATATATATATATTTATATATATATATTTATATATATATATTTATATATATATATTTATATATATATATTTATATATAGAGAGATATATATTATTATATATATATATTTATATATATATATAATATATATATAAATAGTATCATATTATATATATAGATATATTGTAGATATATATTTATATATATATATATATATATATATATATATTATATATATATATATATTTATATATATATATATATTTATATATATATATATATATACTTATGTTTATATATATATTTATATATATATATATTATATATATATATATATATTTATATATATTTATATATATATTTATATATATATATATATATATATATATGTATATATGCAGATTTGGGTTTGATGAATAAACTCATATTTTCGGCCTTGAAGAGCAACGCTCACCTTGCCATAAGACATAGAAATTTAGAAGTGGCTACTTCACAAAATCATTCAGAACATAAACTAAAAATATATTTCATTGTAAGCCTTATATAATAAATTACTGTTAATTTATCTAAAATATATTTATTGGGTTAGGGCTAATAAACTGCGCTTGTTGTAATAAGGTTAGGTAGGTTTTCTAGTAAGTTTTTTGACAAATGATACTCCTCTACATTAACATAAAATGAAAAATATATCTTTAAACGTAAGAAGAGAAAATTTTAGTAATGAGAATTTTGTATTTATTCTGCTAATTGACGAAGTGTTTTAACGTGGGCACGGACATAGTGATATGAGATAGAGAGAGACAGAAGAGGAAAGAGAGCATATATATAATATATATATATATATATATATATATATATATATATATATTCATTCTTTCTACTCACCAACAGTATCCTAATTGAGGCTGGTGGTCAGAAACAGTATATATGGGAGAGATATATATATATATATATATATATATATATATATATATATATATATATATATATAAAACATTATTTATATATTGTATTATATATTACATCACTTATCATCACTTGTCAACAAAAAGTATATTTTAAATGAGATTTTTTTGTCTGTCGCTGTTGACTTATTTGGCAGCAGCACACCACGAAATGAGGAAATGTTGCGCACAATATGTTATGGAATGGTTCCTTGAGAATGTAGTTAATAATTGTACAGTGGTGGTGGGGAATGTACTAATATTACGAGCAAATCAAAATTTCACACAGATATCTTCGAACTAGTGCAGAGCCCCAAGTGGCCCTGCCCACTTGTATTTTATAGCTTGTAAATGACAGTTTGAACAAGAGAGTCAGGATATGTGGTCTAAAAATACTTTGTATAAAAATTTGATAAATGTATGACTCATATATTTGTATATATTATTTATTTCCTACCACATGGTAATTATTATTGATTTATAAGGAATGATAAAGGAGAGTAATTGTTCATTTACACCAATAGATATAAATATCTGAACAGATATCTTTTGTTATAACAGGTAATTTTAAATATCTTCATTAATTTAACTGAAATTCAGCATGGTTGATATTAGAAAGAGGTTGCTTACCCAAGGAACCCAACAGATTGAGTGTGAAGGTGAGAGGTTCAACGAAGCAGATCACACCCCAGTCAAGTTGCTTATGCTTTCTTGTGTGGAAGCAATGATTACGCCTGTTTGGGCATGCACTTCCAACATTAGTTTCTGAAACATATATAAATTTTTGAATAGAATAATTGATCGCTACAAAGAGTCAAATATCTGAGAGCTGAACTACAGAATGCACTCATTAAGTGATAGAATATCTGTAAAAGATTCACTAGCAGAATTTAAGTGTGATTACAGTAAAGTAATATACTAAACAGTACCCTTTTTTAATGACGAGGTGTATTTCACAAATCCTGCTTAATGATGTGGAGATTCATCTACATGTTACAGGTACAAATAAAATACTGTTAGCATAAAAGATTGCCACAAGATATTCTTTCAAAACAATGATAGTTCATTTAGAGGTGAGTTTTTGCATTTCCCTAGCAAAGACATTTTGATGTAGTGTTAGTTTCACCCTGGGAGCAAGCCACAGCCACCACCCAGCCACCAAACAAATTGGCAGCTCTACTGGTAAAATGTGTTGCATAGTATATCAGAAAATGAAGGATGTCAGCAAAAGCTTCCTTGTACGTAAGTCAGGTAAAAACATTATCAATGGATTTTAGAAGTTACTACAGTAAAAGTTTGCCGAGAAAAACAATGCAAAGAAACCTCTAGGAAAATACATTAATGTATAATGATTTATTATAGGTATTCACTACGCCCCACTTTCACTTCTCAAGGAAGTACCCGATGCCGTGTGAAGGGCTTTGGATTCAAGGAACTGGTTTTTAAATCCATTTCTTGATTGAACTGATTGCCTCACATTCCCCAGGGGGTGCTAATATGACTTTTTATGGTTTTAGTGACTCAATTACTTGAATAAAACTTGCTCATTTGTAATGCATTTAATATTATAACATGAATTTCATTATTACACATTATATTCCTGTGATAATAGCTGGACCAAATAAAATAAATTGCATTAGCTGCTTCGCAACAAAGTGGAATACATATACATGTCATGTGCTTGGCTCCATAGTAGCTTGTCGTTAACTGTCATACCATTCAAATACTATTGACATTTCTTGATAATATTACTTGTAATATGGTTATAGATTGCATTACTATTATCTCTACTGTACAGATGTTAATTATTGTAAGGATATATATATATATATATATATATATATATATATATATATATTACCTGGTGCATACTATACTAGAGATAAATATATATATACTATATATATACTATATATATAGTATATATAGTATATATATATATATATATATATATATATATATATATATATATATTTATATATATATATATATATATTTATATATATATATATATATGCTATATATATATATATATTTATATATATACTATATATGTGAGAGGATAAAATATATATATATATATATATATATATATATATATATATATATATATATATATATATATATATATATATATACAGTGGTATCTCAGTTTTGTATAATCTGCCTCCAGGCTGCTGTTCGGTCTGCTACCGAACAAATAATGTAAATTAGATTAGTCCGTTTCAGACCCTCAAAATACACCAGGCACTTGCCACACACACCTACATAATTGTTTGAAACTCGGGGTACCTCTGTATAATAGAGAGAGAGAGTGACTGAATCATTACTCTACATCTTCCACTAATGGTTTGTATTCCTGTTTGTTATTCTACATACTATTTGTAATGGCCAGTAAAAATACTTAGATTTACAGCTGCACAAATTATGTGCTATTTTATCTGCGAACTGTGGATGAAAGGCAATGGTAGATTACTTTCACGAGAGTAAAGGTAACATTCCTAATGTTGACAATTATGAAACTGCAAAGTTTCCTCTATGAAATCTTGTCAGTGTTCAATATTTTATGTTTATTTATGCGAATTATGGAAAACACAATTTTACATGATCAATTTAAAGTGTGTTAGCCTGGACTTAGGTTGAATTAACTAAATGTACGCTAGTCATATGTAAAGCACCTTAAGCACAAGGTATTATATCCTATTAAATTTTTCTTAAAACTATTATCGAATAATAATTATATATCTTTTGTTTTAAAACGTGTATATGTATAATGATTCGTTTAAGGCTACCACTATGCACACATCGCGCATGCACACACACATGCCTACATGCACGTGCACAGTAAGTACTATAAATATGCACTCATTAGCACTCCAGAACTCATTCACCTAATACATTCAAGAATTACCAAGGCAAATCCTCTTTGCATGGAAGACAATGCCCTTGCCATACTATATTAGATATAAATTGTGATTTTTTTTCTCCATACTTTTAACCTTTTATTGTCGGTCCTTAATTATTACGGCTTTGTGTCAGTGTCAGTCCTATAATACTACGCTTAAACTTCCTCTAGCGGTTTCCAATCTTGCAGGAGAAAGCTGGTAGGACTACTATACGAGATAATGGGTCTGAGTGGTCACTGTGCAGTATAAAATCCTGCAGCATGCAGTGCATGAGAGGGAAAAATTGTTTTGGTTTAAAACAGCGACTCAGGATGTATTTTTGTATGTTATTTATAGTTGTATTCTCATTTTCTTGGTCTCATTTGGATATAATGGAAGGTATATTAAGAAATAGAGATGGATTTTTATTTATAAGGGGACTGGTAAAGTACTTTAACCCGTAAACGGTCCAACGTATATATACGTTTACTACCCCAGTGCCCCGAATATTTTGAAAAGAAAAACCGTTTTTTATAGAAATAAAGAGCACATTTTCTAAGTGTTATAGCAGCAAAAAGTTAGCTCAGTACTCCCACCAAGTACATGAGGCCGAGAAGGGCACTGAATGCTCACCTGACGACAACATCGAGTCCTGCCGCTGTAAGGCTGTGGACAGATACTTTTTTTCTGCTTTTATATTTTATATAATTTTATGTTCTGATAATTACAATTTACAGTAGTTCTTGTTCTAATACTAATACAGTGGTACTCTCAAGAATTATATCTTCTAATCTCGCCCTTTTATGTGTAAGTTCATTTTTTAAATGCTTGTAAGTGTATTGGGGGTCTAAAAGGAATTAGTTCATTTTACATTGTCTTTATAGGTTGTACCCGCTTGGTAATGGCACTTGAACAAAGACCAATAAAATATCGTTAACCGAGGTACCACTGTATTAGGCACGAAATTGTACTAAATTATCATGGAATAATACCGACAGGTGGACATTAAAAGACTGAGTTTTTATTACATTATTGTCTAGAATATATATTATATTTATAGGTCCTAGTGCAATATTTGAGATTTTTCTTCTTTCAACACGTCATCGCTTTCCCACCGGAAGGGAATAAATGTTCAAAGCTTCCCATTTTACATTTAGTAATATATACAGGAGTATAAGCACAGCCCCTTGTCCCCCATTTTAGTTTCTAAGACACAAATGGCTTAGCTGAGTGAAGAATTCTGTCCCATCTCCCCTGCTGAGAGTTTTGACACGGTAAGTATATAATAATATAATAATAATAGGAATAATGAAAATTAAAGAAGAAGAATAAGAAATAATAATTTCAGTATAATAATAAGATGTTAGTCCACTGCTGACAGTGACAAGATGTATAGAATAGAGTAATTGGCAGACATGATGTGCGTACGCAAGGGTGCCGTGGGATAAGATATGGGTGATGGTATTTGATGAGCAACTCTTCAGGTTTCGTTCGTTACACAAACATATCTGTCTGTCTATCTGTCTGCCAAGCTTCTCTCTTTGTCTATCTGTGTCTGTCAAGTTTTTATTATGCCTTGTGCTACATCAAACCGCTACGATGGATGGGGTGCACACAAACTAATAACTGTGGCAAATCTAAAATATTCATCTGTCTATCTGTCTGTCAAGCCTCTGTCTGGCAAGTTTGAGTCTGTCTGTCAAGCCTTCGTCCAGGTTCACTGTCTGCTGCTTCTGTCCATTTACCATCTAGCTCTCCCTGCCTCAGAGATCAGCCTTCCGAACCAAACGTCTGGTTCCTGAGCAAGTAATAATGTATTTGCCAGTCACAAGCCATACATTCCACAAGTACTTTGTCTGTATTTTTTATTATCTCTAGGAAATTTTACACTATGTATAATTGTATTTGTGTACCTGGGAGAGAGATAGAGAGGTTGGGACGAGATAGACAGAGCATAGAGTTGTACAAAGATCACTAGGTATAGGTTATAAGACATTCTGAAAAGGATGCTGCACATATGCTTTTGTAATGTAATATTACTGGTTGATATTTCCCCAATTACTTATGGCCACATTCATCCTTAGAACTACCAAACTGAGTGTTTCAACATCACTTTCCACTTAAATGGGAGAGTTAATACCACATGACATCAGTGAATCCCATGTGTTTGCCGCCATGCCATATTTGCTCAAAGTAGTATCAATTGAACCTGGTCTCACAAGGCAGATTTTTTAATACAGCGCATACCAAGGGCTAAGAGACATATTCTGTGTTAGGACTAGCATCTCAGGCCAACTGTACAAATTTGGAGGCTTGAAAATAAATAAATATACGCTTGGGTAGTAGCTACTAACGAGGAGAGTAATGTGTGGATCCATGATGGGTTGAAATTGAGCCTTGGGGTAGGAGAATGTTTGATTTTTGCTGATGAAACCACAAGAGGGTAACAGCTCCACGCTACGTGATTCCAATAGACAGCTGATCCTGGTGGGTCTACTATGTTTTCTCACAAATGTGATGATATTGTCTATACTATTTTTTATAATACTGCAGTAGTTCATAATAGTAAATATTCTATGGTGTGAATAAAAATTCAAATGGAAAGCAAGCGTATTACAAGAGGGGCCCTGGAGACATGACTAACAGTGAGAAATGTTGGTTTTAGCTATAATGTTTGCATTGTTAATTCTGGACCCTATTTTTAATTAGCTTGATGTTAGTGATCACTTTGATGAGTAGTTGAAATTGATAATTGTTGGTTTCATACCATTTGGATAGAACAAATGGAGTTCTAGTGAAATAACTGGAGTTTGGCTCTATTTAGTTTAATATAAAAATAGGACCCAAAGTGGTGAAATCATGTTACTAAACATCTCCCAAGACTGCTAACTTCACGAGAGTAACTCAGTAGTCTTTCCATCAAATTCATTGATTTTTGGTTTTCAACTATTGGGAAGGAGACTTCCATTCTTATAAAAAAAAAAAAAAAAAAATTAAATTTTCAACAGCAGTATAATATTGACTAAAATCACTGACTTAAATCTAATACAGAAGGTCAAATGATATAAATTTTATAGAGGAAGTTTTCTGACCCAAACAAGTGTCATTTAGTATGTGTGGAAGGGCATGACTTTTCTTCTCCATAATTTAGCCTATCAGGCCTTGTGGAGACCAGCAAGAGAGGAAGGTTATTCCAAAGGGAAATATTGTTTAGGGTGAGTGAAATCACACATACATTTGTATTATATATATATACAGTAGGTTATAGAGGAGTCTCATTTATAATGATCTGCTGATGGAGGTACAGTTATGACGTCTGTGTATGTATGTGTGTGTGTGTATATATATACAGTGGTACTTTCTGATATGATGGTCCCCAAAACGCCCTTTTATGTAAGTTTATTTTAAATGCTTTAGTATATTTTGGGTGTAAAGGACCATTCATTTTGCATATTTTTTATAAGATAAATTGTTTGTAATGGCATTGATATAGATTTCTCTACAACATAAACATCGTAACTCTCAGGTAAATTCCTGTATTGTGAATGTTTGAAAGAGGTTAAATGGTCTGAATTTTAGTAAATAATCTGCCAGATTGAGGTCCAACCACCTTCACCAAAGTGAGTGAAGAAGATGGTCTGGTGGTACGCTACAATGAAAATACTATGGAAAAGCTTACGTTACATGATTCTTACGTTATATGAGCTACTTGATGGGTTCACTGTAGAGATGTGGAAGACTTTCATGGAGCCCCACTGAGGCAGGATGACCAAAAATAAAGAAAAACCCAGAAAGAAAGAAAACTTACTATAACACTTTCACCATTTCATACATAATCACTGTCTTGCAGAGGTGCTGAGATAGAGTGCTTTAGATATCTTCAAACTGCTATTATCACACCCTTTAAAGTGCATGTGGCACGATTTCCCATTTCTGACTTAAGTCCGATTAACTGCTTCTTGAATCCTTCAAGAAGATACCCTTACCCCAACAGCCTGCCAGGAGTCTGGGAAGGCCACCTGGCCTCCATTCACTCCTATCTAACACCGTGTCACAGACGGCAGAAGTCCAAGCCTCACTACAAAACCTTCTTGCCCTCTTCCTCCAACCTTTCGAGGACAATTTCTAACCCCCACCTTCCTCCTACAGATTTTATATGCCTTCAAGTCATTTACTTGTCTATCCTCTCTAAATGACCAAAACCACCTCAACAACCCCCAGCCCTCTGATGAATACTAGTGAACTTCATGGGTTCACCATTTCCACACTACAAATTCTCTGCATAATACATTTTACAGCACCCATTGCCCTTAGACATGGATGACGCCGCATCGCTCAGCCTGGCTGGCATTATAACCCATACCACACCCCAGCAGATGTTGGTACCCAAGACTAGTCCTGAGTTGGCGGGGAATTACAAGGAGAGGCTAAGGGAAATCGACCTGACAACATGATAACATATAAATACTTAGAGACCACAAAGTGGACAGAGGCAGAAATTGAGATGGAGACATGGCAAATAGAACATAATGAAGAAGTTGAAAGATCAATAACTATAGGATGTGCAGTGTTTTCATTTCAATACGGTAAAATACAAGTGGAATGTAAGGAGGCAGGATCCATTCATAGCTTTAAGAAAAGAGGGATGATAAAGCCTGCGGCGCAGGGAGTGACCCAGTAGCGACCAGTGAAGAGACGGGGCCAGGAGCTAAGACTCACCCTGAACCACAACTAGGCGAGTACATACACACACACACCAGCCATGTAAACTTAAAAGAGCACATACTTTCAATGTACTGTACTGTAATGGGGAACCTGTCACAACAGTACCTCAGTAAAAATGTCATGTAGATTATTTTGAAGCCATCATACTCTGGTTTAACAAAAAGACTAGCACTCCACTATCCAGAATAAGATATGAGAATAACTGGACCTGGGTAATTTAAATATAGGTGAAGAACTGTAATCTCATGGAAGTCAGGGTTACAGTGGTGGCTGAGATCAACTCATGTTCACATGAACAATGAACCTTCCCAATTCAAACAGTAATTAATAACTTTCTTCAACTATAACATCAAACCGAGGGAAAAATCACTGGAAAGCAAAGAGAATTATTCATCACCATAGTTACCCAACTCTACATATCAATCCCCAACTAATTCCATTATGAGGTTAACTGTATTTCAATAGTGTTGAAAGTTGCTCATGTCATCACTATGGCAGCACTGTTCAATAAATCAATAGAATCATATCTAATACCAGCCTAAATCAACTTTGATTTAGCGTTTAGTTATGATTTTTGGGGTGGGAAAAATGGGTATTTTCCCAAGATTTTCCAATATGAATAGATATCTTAAAGTTATTGTGGTTTTCATTTAACGGAGGGGGGGAGAGCCAAGAGGCCCCCGGGGCAAGGCGAGGGAAGTCGAGCAACGATGCCTGGTCATGGGACCCCAGGGTGGAGTTGGTAGGCGGCAGTCTAAATGGGATAGCCATAATGGCTTGCATTCTAGGAATGGAGCGGAATTTGGAATTTCTCCCACCAAACATGATTGTTGGCCTCACCCACAATAGAAGGGGCGGAAATTTGCTTTTTGTGATTGGGGGAAATTTTAAGTCCAGAATAATGGATGGAATTTTTTAAAGGGAATGAGGTTTTTGTGAAATGGTCCTGCGTATCATGACCCCGCGGTGATTAAAAATTTCACTGTTTCGGAAAAACCTGATACTAGAAGTCATAAAAAGTGAGAATACCAGAATTAGTGACAAAGTCCTGGAACCTTTTTAAAACAATGGTAGGGGGGGGAAAAAAGGGGGATGGCTAACTTGGGAGCAATGACGCCGCCATGATAAAAGAACAAAGTCATCTGATTAATCTCAACTTCAACCTTGAACTAAGGGGAATCAACTACTAACGATTGAAATTTTAAAACGAGAAAAAAACCCCGTGGAATGGAAAAATCAGTGAGAATAACAAAAGGGGAAGGGGAAAGGGATAGTCACCTTTTCCCTGACTGAAAGGGTCAACCTCTCTCTCTTTGTGTTCCAGGATTGTAGAGGTTTTTAAGGGGTAAATACCCTTAATCGACAACCACTAACACCATCTTCCCGGGAAAAAACTTGTGTCTACCGAGCAAGACAGCGAGATAGAGGGGGAAATGAGAATGACAAGAATGCCACCTCCCACAGTTAACCCTTTGGTGACAGGCCTTCAAAAAGTGTTCCGGTAAAATTTTTTGGGAAAATTTTTTTTTTATTTTTTTATGAAATGATAGAAATTTTTTTTCCCATTTTAACCCCCCAAAAATTAAATAAATTTTGATCAAAAACAAACAAATTATGTTTCTGTTTATCGTATCATGACACTCCATCGGCGATTTCATCCACTTCGAGCCCTATTTTCGACAAATCTATGTTTCAGTCTCCTAAAATTATAGCTATTTCACTAGAACCCCATTTCTTCTATCGAATGAGTAGAAGAAACGTTATTTACCAATTATCTACCCAAAATAGTGGTCAGAAATGGCAATTTTCCAATTTAAACAAATTTCAAACGATGCCAATTTCAAAATAGGGTCCAGAGTAAACAAGGCAGACATTCCTGGCACTAAAATAACATGTTCCTGTTCATTAGCCACGTCTCCGGCCCCTGTTCCATTATCTGCTTTCCATTTTGAATTTTTATTCTCACAAAAATAGAAGATTTACTGTTATGTATACAACTGCATCATTGTAAAAATGGTATAAATAATATCAGAGCACTTGTGCATGAATATAAGACTCCAGTTGATGTGTATTGAGGCATGAGTGATTTGTTTACTCTTGAACATCGTCAAAATCGAACATTTTCGCTATTTTGAGCTCAATTTCAAGGTACTTGTCATTGTCATACCAATCAAAATCATCTCTATTTCTGTAATATATCTTCCATTCTATCAAATGTGACCAAGAAAACGAGAATACATCAATAAATACATACGAAAATCGACTGCAAAGTCGCTGTTTTAATCGAAAAACGGCCAGTTTTTCTCTCATTATGCAGTGTGTACTGCAGGATTTTTTTATACTGCACACACTGACCCATTCTTTCATATGTATGCCTACCAGACGTTTTCTGCTTAAATTGAGGCCGCTAGAATTTGGGCGTACTAGTACGGCACCAACGCTGTTCGAAAACGACTAGTACGGCACCACCCCGAAAGGGTAGTAATCCTTATTATTATAGCAACTGATACTGGCCAGTTAGGTGTTATAATAGTGTAAGATACTGTGGGTTTGTCAACGATCTCCAGCGACCATCAATATTATTATTATAATCAAATGAGGTTAAACCACGCGACCATCACAAATACTGGGTGAGTGATGGTCTTATCGTGTTAGTGTGTACTCTTCTTCCCCTTTCTAATCAGTCCATTTTTTATTTCTCATACAGTCCACAACTAATAATAACACTATACCTATTGGTGTTATCTACTCTAATTTATAAAACTGGTCTAGGATAGATGTGGTCTAGAGTGTGGAAATATCGAGAAGTCGTCGTGAGACCAAGGACACTTAAGTTTTTCTCAAGCTTCAATGGGGTAACTGCGGTAAATATTAGGCAGTCACCTCCCATGGAGATTATTTGTATGTGAGTGTTGGTGAAGCTCACATAGTAGCCTCATAATTCCCCACAATTATAATTACAATCAATTCCTAACATAATTAGGTAAAAATGGTTACACTGACTACAAAAGCAGTGATTCAACAAAAATTAATAATTATAAGCCCATTTCTAACTTGCCATTAATATTTAGCTAAAATTTTGAAGAAAAAATTCATAACCTGCTTAGGTGAGATGGGACATGCACAATGACAGCCAAGAAATGAGTGAGATACTTAAGTCCTAATACGACTCAGTGTTCAGAGAGCCGCTGCCCAGACTAGGGTCGACAATCCAAATGAATTCTTATGAAGAGACCCAAAATTTGATCATCTAAAATCTCGGATATTATCCTAACACCACAAGACTTTGAAAAGGCAATAAATGACATGTCTATGCACTCTGCCCCAGGCCCAGACTCATGGAACTCCGTGTTCATCAGAACTGCAAGAAGCCCCTATCGCGTGCCTTCAGCATTCTATGGAGAGGGAGCATGGACACAGGGTCATCCCACACTTACTAAAAACAAGACATAGCCCCACTCCACAAAGGGGGCAGTAAAGCAATTGCAAAGATCTACAGACCGATAGCACTAACATCCCATACCATAAAAATCTTATTACACAACCCAGGGCAACACGGGTTTAGAGCAGGTCGCCCTGCCTGTCACAGCTACTGGATCACTATGACAAGGTCCTGGATGCTGTTGAGGAAAACAAAATACAGATGTAGTAGAGACTTTGCAAAAGCTTTCAAGTGTGACCATGGTGTAATAGCACAAAAAATGTGTGATAAAGGAATAACAGGAAAAGTTGGTAGATGGATCTATAATATTGTGAGGGAAAAGTGGTTAATAAGTGGAGTTAGGGTTGTTCAGTCAGCCGGGAATCATTAGCGAGTTACGGCCCGCACTTCCATCTAGCGGGCTGGTGCAAAACTCCAGTTCCTGGCTGTCTGATTTGCTTTAATTTCTACTCCTGGTAGTACTAACCTTACCTGGTGTGGGTTGAAGTTTGGAGAGTCACTTCACCCCCACTCTTCTCCTGATCAGGTAAGGTGATCTACCAGGAGTATTATTGTTTGTCGTTGTTTTTTGTTTCTTGGTTACCAGTAGTGACTGACATTGTATACCACCTTTTTCTGTCTTAAATGTTACTCAACTTTTGGTAACCAGTATATATTCTCAATGTAAACTTGCAAGGAAATAAAAATTTGAATTTGAATTTCTTTTTGTTATCAGCTATGCTGCTGGCCTGGTCCTCCAGAGTAGACGCTAGGAATGTGAGCAAGATCCCTGTCTTCTGAACGTGTGGGATATTACAACTACTCCTCTTTCAAAGATTCCTGATTATTGGACTTAGAGGATATTAACCGTTTGACTGTTTCGGTCGTATACATACGTCTTACGAGCCACTGTTTCGCACGTATTAAGACGCATAAATTCTAGCGGCCTCAAATCAAGCAGGAGAAAGCTGGTAGGCTCACATGTGAGAGAATGGGTCTGTGTGGTCAGTAAGCGCAGTATAAAAAATCGGGAGCCAGTGGTGCATTGTGGGAACGCCATTTCAGTAGTCCTTGTTCAGCATAATAATAATAATACTTTATTTAGACATTTTACAAAGATACATTGTTGGGTTTACATGATACATAGGTATAAAAGAGATGTACATGCCAAAAGCCCTAATATGCTGCGCATTCGGGCATTCTTAGGACTACTTAGACTACATGGTAAAAAATTATGGTTGATAATGTATATAATAAGTATAATTGTGTATCTATGTTATAAAGTTTGAATATAAGTTGAACATATCAATGTATGTATTATTCATAACAGGTTTTTACATTTAAGTGAGTAATCAGGTTTTTACATTTAAGTGATTATTCTACTTTGGTGGGAGTGTTTGATATTGAGCATTTAGGTTTGGGTGAGAAGGTGGTTTTTAGCATCTTTTTGAATTTGGGTACAGGCAGGGTTTCTTTGGCAATGACAGGTAATGAATTCCAAATTTTCGTGCCTTTATATGCATTGAGTTTTTACATAGTGTTAGATGGACACGGGAACATCGAGCGTAAGAAATATCTGACTCCGGTGAATCTGGGACTCTTTCTTCCCAAGTGATAGCTCTAACACAAATGGAAGTGTCAGTGAAGATGAATTTCATGGTTTTGAGGAGTTTGTGACCAAAAGCAATGCCCAGGATACTAGAAGGAAGGAAGAAAGAAAAAGGAAGGAAGGAAGGAAGAGATGAGAGGAAGGAAGGAAAGAAGAGATGAGAGGAAGGAAGGAAAGAAGAGATAAGAGGAAGGAAGGAAAGAAGAAAGAAAGGAAGGAGAGATGAGAGGAAGGAAGGCACAAAAGAAGTAAGAAAGGAAGAAAAAAGGAAGGAAGGAATGAAGGAAGAAAGGAAGAGATGAGAGGAAGGAAATAAGTAAGAAAGGAATGAAGGAAGAAAGGAAGCTAGGAAGGAGGTTGTGGGGAAGAAGACATGCAACCCCTTTTGTGTTGACAGGTTGACAGCAGTGAGGGTGGTGAGTAATGGTATAATATGTCATTTTGACAGCTACCTTACCCTGACTCAGCAAATTTAGATGTCCACACACACACACACACAGCTTCAAGTGCTAAGGGAAGTTGATGGAAAGTGTCCAGTCATTATATATGTGTATATATATTATAGAACAATAGCAATAGGTAGGTAGGTAAGTAAGTAGGTAGGCAAGTAGGTAGGCAAGAGGGAAGAAGGGGTAGGAAGAGGAGGCAAGTAGGTAAGTAAGTGGGTAAGTAAATAGGTAGGTAAGTAGGTAGGAAGGACTGTGGGGAGGATGAGCATGGGACCCCATGGGTGTTGACAGGCAGAGGGTGGTGAGTGTTGGTATAATACGTATGTCATTTTGACAGCAGCCGCACCCTGACTCAGCATATTTATAAGTCCACACACTTACAACAACCAGCTTCCAGAAGCTAAATATAAGTTCTATGAAGTGTCCAGTGACTATATATACGTATATATAGAAACCAGAAGGAAGAAAGGAAGGAGATGAAAGGAAGGAAGGACGACATGAAAGGAAGGTAGGTAGGAATGTAGGAAAGCATGTAGGAAGGCATGAAGGCAGGAAGGAAGGCAGGCAGGCAGGAAGGAAGGTAGGAAGGAATGTAGGAAGGAAGGAATGATGACCCAGAAACAACAACCAGCTTCCAGAAGATAATAGCAATTCTATGAAGTGTCCAGTGATTATATATGCGTATACAGTGGACCCCGAGTTTCAGTAAAACTTCACTCCTGAAGTCTGCTCAATGCCATTACCAAGAATTTACTCCTTAAGGAAAAATTTCACGTAGGTTAGTCTATTTCAGACCCCCAAAAATACACTTCCACAAGAACTTACAAAATTATACTTACATAATTGCACGATTTCCGGGGTATTCGTTAACCGAGGGTCCACTGTATATAGAAACCAGATGGAAGGAAGAAAGGAAGGACGAGATGAAAGGAAGGAAGGTAAGAAGGAATGTAGGAAGGAAGGTCGGAATGATGACCCAGACACAACAACCAGCTTCCAGAAGCTTATAGCAGTTTTAGACACGTGTCCAGTGACTATACCTTTGATATACCTTTGAAGAGTTTCGAGAGTATCTACTCTCTGAGCCCAGCCATGGGCCAGGCTCGTCTGGTGCTTGCCTGGTCAACCAGGCTGTTGCTGCTGGAGGCCCGCTGCCCCACATATCCATCACAGCCTGGTTGATCTGGCACCCGATGAAGATACTTGTCCAGTTTCATCTTGAAGGCTTCTACACTGGTTCCAGCGATGCTTCGGATATCTTCTGGTAAGATGTTGAATAGTCTGGGACCCCGGATGTTAATACAGTGCTCCCGTATTGTCCCCACCGCACCCCTGCTCCTCACTGGGTTTATTTTACACTTTCTCCCATATCTCTCACTCCAGTATGTTGTTATGGCAGTGTGCAGATTTGGGACCAGGCCCTCAAGTACTTTCCAAGTATATATTATCATGTATCTCTCTCTCCTCCGCTCCAATGAGTACATGTTCAAGACTTGAAGGCGTTCCCAATAATTTAGATGTTTCAATGGCTCAATGTGAGCCATAAACGATCTCTGAATTTGTTCCAGGTCTGATATTTCTCCTGCCCTGAACGGGGCCGTCAGCACAGAGCAGTATTCTAAGTGAGGGAGCACTAGCGATTTGAAGAGTGTCACCATCGTCATTATTTCCCTTGTTTTGAAAGTTCTCAATACCCACCCCGTCATCTTCCTGGCTGTTGTGATCTTTGTTTTGTTATGGTCTTTAAAAGACAGATCAGCAGACATAATTATTCCAAAGTCCTTAACGTGTTCCTTTCGTTCTATGTGGTGACCCTCTTGCATTTTGTATATAGTGTTCCTTTTGAGTTCATTTTTTCCATACCTAAGCAGCTGAAACTTATCACCATTGAACGTCATGTTGTTCTCCACTGCCCACTGGAAGACCCTGCTTATGTCCTCCTGTAATTTTTCAGTGTCTTCTACCGTAGTGACTTTCATGCTTATTTTAGTGTCATCTGCAAATGATGATACAAAAGTGTGCTGGGTGTTTTTATCTATGTCTGCTATGAGGATGAGAAACAGCAGAGGTGCCAGGACAGTGCCTTGGGGCACTGAGCTTTTGACCTTGCTGATGCTGGATCTTGCCCTGTTCACTACTACTTTTTGTGTTCTGTGTGTTAGGAACTCAAATATCCATCTGCCTACCTTCCCAGTAATGCCTATGGCCCTCATTTTGTGCGCTATCACTCCATGATCGCATTTGTCAAACGCCTTTGCAAAATCTGTGTAAATCACATCTGCGTTTTGGTCGTCCTCCAATGCCTCCGTAATTCTGTCATAATGGTTCAGCAGCTGTGACAGGCATGATTGTCCCGCTCTGAAGCCATGCTGGTTCGGGTTATGTTGGTTGTGCTGGTCCATGAAGTTTGTAATCTGCCGTCTCATCACTCTTTCAAAGATTTTTATGATGTGAGAAGTGAGGGCTACTGGTCTGTAATTTTTAGCTAGTGCTCTACTACCTCCCTTATGCAAAGGAGCTATGTCTGCACTCTTTAAGGCCTCCGGTATTTCACCTAGATCTAAGCTCTTTCTCCACAGAATACTAAGGGCTCTTGCTAATGGTACTTTGCACTGCACTGCTTTATGTGTGTATACAGTGGACCCTCGCTATTCGAATTTAATCCGTTCCAGAAGCTTGTTCTTAACGTGAAATGTTCGAAAGGCGATTTAATTTTTCCCATAAGAAATAATGGAAATACAATTAATCCGTTCCAGAAACCCAAAAATATTAAAAAATAATATATTTTAATAAAATTAAGCTTCTACATAGACAAAAACATTAAATACCACAGTGCTGTACTACTAAAAGTATTAGTAAATAAATGCAAGTCTTTTTACTTACCATTATTGAAGATTGTTGATGGCATATGGAAGAGAGGGAGGAGGAGTGAGGGAGGGAGGGAGGAGGAGTGAGGGAGGGAGGGAGGAGGAGTGAGGGAGGGAGGGAGGGGTTAGTGTTTGGAAGGGGAATCCCCCTCCAGAAGGACTTCAGGTATCAAAGCCCTATCTGGGGTTACTTCTTTTCTTTGTCTTTTAATCCCACTAGGACCAGCTTGGGAGTCACTGGACACTAACAAAATAACTGTCCACAGTCCTCTGTTTCTGGCGCCTTTTCAACATTTTCCTGAAGAAGGACATTGTTTGGTCACTGAACATGCTGCTGTTATGGCTTGTTTGAGCTTGTTCAGGGTGGTATTTTTCAACAAAAGTTTGCAATCTATTCCACATTGTACACATCTCTTTAATCTCTGAAGAAGGCACCATCTTCAGCCCCTCTTCCTCCTCCTCCTCCCGTGAATCAATAGCCTCAAATCTGGTCTGATGCTCTTCCATTTCCAGCTCTTGCAGCTCTTGAGTTGTTAGCTCTACCCTGTGGCCCTGCACTAACTCTTCCACATCCTCGCCACTCACCTCCAACCCCAGGGACTTGCCCAATTCCACAACAGAGTCCACCATAGGCACAGGGTCGGCAGGGTCAGGGTCAGCCTCAAACTCTTCAAGATCCCTCTGTTGGACACAACCTGGCCACAATGGTCTCCAAGCAGAGTTCAAAGTCCTTGAAGTCACTCCCTCCCAAGCCTTGCCTATAAGGCCTATGCAGCTGTAGATATTGAAGTGATTCTTCCAGAACTCTCTAAGGGTCAATTCACTGTCCGAGGTCATTTCAAAGCACTTTTCAAACACTGCTTTTGTGTAGAGTTTTTTGAAGTTACAGATGACCTGCTGGTCCATGGGCTGGAGGAGAGGAGTGGTGTTAGGAGGCAAGAACTTCAGTTTTATAAATTTGAAGTCTTCACACAGTAGGTCTTCCATGTTTTGAGGATGTGAAGGAGCATTGTCCAGCAACAGGAGGCACTTTTTGTCCAAACCCTTTTCCTGTAGGTATTTTCTCACACTGGGGCCAAACACTTCATGGATCCAGTCACTGAAAAGGTGCTTTGTGACCCATGCATTCTGACTAGCTCTCCACAAGACACACAATCTACTTTTGACGACATTGTGTCTCTTGAACACTCTGGGATTTTCTGAGTGATACACTAGTAAAGGCTTCAATTTAAAATACCCACTAGCATTACTACACATCATGAGAGCTAGCCTGTCTTTCATAGGCTTGTGTCCTGGCAGTGCCTTTTCTTCCTGAGTAATGTAGGTCCTGTTGGGCATTTTCTTCCAAAACAGGCCTGTTTTGTCACAATTGAACACTTGTTCAGGTTTCAATTTTTCAGTCTTTATGTAGTCCTGAAACTCGTTTATGAATTTTTCAGCTGCATGTTTGTCTGAACTGGAAGCCTCACCATGCCTTACCAGATTATGTATGCCACTACGATTTTTAAATCTCTCAACCCAGCCTTTGCTGGCTTTAAATTCACTACCATTACAATCAGCACTGGTTGCAGGCATTTTCTTTACAAGATCGGCATGCAAGTTCCTTGCCTTTTCACAAATAATTGACTCCGACAAACTATCACCCGCTAACTCTTTATCCTTGATCCACACCAGCAACAACTTCTCAATCTCTCTGATTATTTGTGGTCTATTTTTGGCTCGCACAGTAACACCTTTTGCAACATCAGCTTGCTTAATTTCTTCCTTCTTAAGCAGGATAGAAGCGATAGTTGACCTGTTTTTGCCATATATCCTGGCAAGATCACGAATGCATTCGTTCGACTCGCGATAATTTGTTCGCATGACGATATCGATTTTCTTGTACTAATGACGATTTGTTCGACTGTCGAGCCGTTCGAATAGCGGGGGTCCACTGTACATATATAGAAACCAGAAGGAAGAAAGGAAGGACGAGATGAAAGGTAGTAAGGAAGGAAGGTAGGTAGGAAGTTAGGAAGGTAGGTAGGTAGGTAGGTAGGAAGGAAGGAAAGAAGGAAGGTAGGAAGGAAGGAAAGAATGATGACCCAGACGACCATCAACCTAGGATAACTACCTAACGCAACTGCCTGCTACTACTTTGAAGAAAACTGCTCACAAGAGGTGTTTTGTCTGTGCATATACAAAAAAATGCCCACAAAAATGCAGACACACTCGTTTTATGTGTGAGGAATGTAAAACACCACTGTGCATATAACCATGTTTCAAAGAGTTCCACAAGCTGCAGAACTTCTATGAACATGTCCAGTGACTGTACATTTGTATATATATTATAGAACAATAGTAATAAAGAATTTTTTGTATTGTTGGTTTGTGTAAACAAGTTTTGCAAACAATATAATGATAATGTTTGTGGAGTTATTGTGTTGCATACAACAAGTGTATATACAGTGGTACCTCGAGTTACGATATTTTTTCGTTCGAGAATACTGTTCAAGTGCCATTACCAAACGAATTTATCCCCATAAGGAATAATGTAAAATAGACTAGTCCTTTTACACCCCCAAAAATATACCTACAAAAGCATTTAAAAAAATAAACTTACATAAAAGGGCGATTTTGGGGACCATCGTAACTCGAGGTACCACTGTATGTACATTGCACCTCACTTTGGTCTCACAGGCCACATAAGTTACGTAAAAAAAATAAATAGTGAAAAAAACAAGAAATCTACGAATGGAAGTAAACAAAATTTTATAGAGTGAGTGGCATTCGCCGCTGTTGCCATATGCGGCTCATTTTCTGCCAACTTTACGCCTCCATATCTCAGTAAGTACTGATCTCAAAAAAAAAAAAATATATGATAAAAACAATCAGAAAAATAATCTTAACATTTTGATAAGAATTTTTTTTTTTTCTAATATTTCCCGACATAGAATGACAGTTTCAGAGAGGGGCCTCCGACAGTCAAATATCTAAAGTGTGGTGCTACAACTAAGTGGTATCAGGAGATCCCACAACATTGGAGGATTACCACCACCCAGGATAACCTACACCATTTCTTCAAACTATCCTGGGCCTTACTTACTCCTAACATAACATCTTACCAGACCACAACAGCCAATTCTTTTTTATTGTTTAATTTTAATTAAAACTCAGGAAAATCCATCTTAATCATTAATCATAAGTCTTTATTTTTTATTCTTTCTTTTTTTTTTTTACTTTGATCAGGCGGAAGGCGTTTCCCTGACAAACTTCCTGACAAATAGACAATGTATCTACCGCATCTGCTAGGAAAATGATAGTATGAATAATGAGAACCTTCAAAACTAGGGACGCCAACCCCATGATAATTCTCTTCAAATTGTTTGTTCTCTCTAGGCTGGAATACTGCTGTACACTAACGGCCCCCTTCAAGGCTGGCGACATTGCTGACCTGGAGAGTGTACAAAGAACTTTCACGGCACACATAAGTACGATAAGGCACCTAAATTACTGGGAACGGTTGAAGGCCCTTGATTTGTATTCCCTGGAATGCAGGCGAGAGATACATGATACAGTGGACCCCCGCCTAACGAGCAAAATTCATTCCAGAAGCCTGCTCAAGTGCCATTACCGAACGAATTTACTTCCTTAAGAAATAATGTCATGTAGGTTAGTCTATTTCAGACCCCCAAAAATACACTTCCACAAGCACTTACAATATTATACTTACATAATTGTACGATTTCCGGGGTGCTCGTTAGGCAGGGGTCCACTGTAATATACATGAACACTTGGAAAATCCTTGAGGGATTGGTACCAAACTTGCACATGAAAATCACTCCCTATGAAAGCAAAAGACTTGGCAGGAGATGCAACATTCCCCCAGTGATAAGCAGGGGTGCCACGAGTACACAGAGACAACACAATAAGTATCAGGGGCCCAAGACTATTCAACTGTCTCCCAGCATACATAAGGGGGATTACCAATAGACCCCTGGCTGTCTTGAAGGCACTGGACAGGCACCTTAAGTCAGTACCTGGCCAGCCGGGCTGTGGTTCATGTCAGTTTGCGTGCAGCCAGTAGTAACCGCCTGGTTGATCAGACCCTGATCCACCACGAGGCCTGCTCTCAGACAGAGCTGCGGGGACATTGACCCCTGAAACCCTCTCAGGTAAACCCCAGGTAAACCTTGCCAGTTTGGTTTTAGGCCAGAAAAAGTATGAAGCAATAACTTGCCTCAATTTATCATCTCTAAAAAATAATAAATACCCAGCGGGACTTTTTTTAAATTATTCAAGAGGCTTTTGACACAATAGACAGCAATATTCTACTACCCAAATTATAATATGACAACTGAAGTCATGCTCTCACATATATAAAGTCTTCAACAAGTCACAACAGCCTGGTTGATCAGACCCTGATCCACCACGAGGCCTAGTCTGAGACCGGGCCGCGGAGGCGTTGACCCCTGAAACCCTCTCTAGGTAACATATAACCATCATTACAATATTTCCACTCGAGCGTTTAAGAAAGAGGTCTCCCCTGCTACTCTGTCCAGCCTTAATCCCATCCATCACTAGGGATTGCGTTTATGCCTTGGTGCTTTTCGTTCTTCCCCGGTTGAGAGCCTCTATGTAGAAGCGAACATTCCATCCTTGTCCGATCGTCATGATGCACATTGCCTTCGCTATTATGTTCGCTCTCATGACCTCCGCAATCCTTCCATGTATAGGATTGTCACAGATGTTAGTAGACGCTCTTTATTTGTTCATCGACCCTGTTTACTTCGTCCCTTTTGTCTTCGTCTACATTCGCTCGTTTTCCCTTCAGCTACCACCTTTCTATGCTCATGTGTCATCTCCCTTTCCCCTACCCCCTTGGGAAGTTCCTGCTGTCTGTGTCTGTTCTTTTCCTCTGCCTTGCGCAAAAGCCCAACTACCTACGGCGGCTTCTCGCTCTCTTTTTCTAGACCACTTCCGTTCTCATTCCCATGCCATCGCAGTGTACACCGATGGTTCTAAGTCATCTGAAGGCGTCGGATTTGCAGCAGTGTTTCCGGACAGTGTCGTGCGAGGGCATCTATTATCCTCGGCTAGCATATTTATGGCTGAATTGTATGCTATTCTTGTGGCACTTATCCGTATTGCATCTATGCCTGTGTCACCATTTGTGGTCGTTTCAGACTACCTTAGTGCCTTACAGGCTTATTTGATACACCTCACCCCCTAGTTCTTCGTATCCAACTTTGGTTATGCCGTATCTCTAGCAAACACAAAGATATTGTTTTTTGTTGGGTCCCTGGTCATGTTGACGTACAGGGCAATGAACAGGCAGACACTGCTGCGCGGTCAGCAGTACATGACCTTCCAGTTTCATATAGAGGTGTTCCATTCACGGACTATTTTGCGGTCATTGCTACCCACCTTCGCACCCGTTGGCAACAATGCTGGTCTGACCTGCTAAATAAACTTCATTCTATTAAACCGAGTATAGGTTTCTGGCCGCTTTCTTGTCACCAATGTCGAGGTTGGGAGACTACACTCTCCCGTCTTCGCATCGGCCACACTCGTCTTACTCACGGGTATCTCATGGAGAGGCTCCCTGTCCCTCTCTGTGAGCAATGTCAGGTTCCAGTGTCTGTTCCCCATATTCTGTTGGAATATGGCATCTTCACTCTGCGGCCCTTTCTTTACCTTCCCTTCTTGCCGATGGGCCCTCCTTTAATTCTGACTCTCTCATTGACTTTTTGACAGAAACTGACTTACTGCACAAACTCTGAAGATTATACCTCTAGCACTCCCCTCAGTCCCTTCTACCTCGATCTCTTGCTACCCTCTTTCCCTGGACTATCCACTGTCCTGCTGCAATCCATACCCTACCAATCATCCCTCTCCCTCTTACAATCCATTCTCCCTGCATCCTGCCCTGCCCTGCTGTGCTGTATGACCCTTGTGGTTTAGCACTTCTTTTGATTATAATAATAATAATAATGTACAAGAGATGTAGTTATCCTCAAAACAGTGTTAATGACAAACACACAATGATTTCTACTTTGATGATGAGCAACAAACTCATTACTGACAAGATTTTCTATGTAGATGTTTGGAACAAAGCTACAAGTATTCAGCTTAACACAAAAGTAAACAATAGCTGTACATAAAGACACAATGAGGGGAAAATTGCTAGGTATAGTATGCCTCCTGACAGCCAACTAAGTCAATGCTCACATCCACAACATAAAACGGTGCGCATACTTGGAAAAAAAACTATCTCAAAATGACAACACACACTATACTACTCAAATTCATCACCTCTCCTATGCTATATGTGCACTGAGATCTATAACAGCAAATACCTAAAACACAACCAAACTTAGAATAATCAATCAGGTTGCAGACAACACACACTTGATGTTCAAAACTGTAAATTTACTCAGCATACTAAACATCCACACACACTACAGTACATACTATTTATACAGATCACTTGGCACAAATACAAACCCTGACCTAAAGGGAGGGGCGAGCCGTTTTCAAGAGATTTGGAAAGGAAGATTGAAAATTTTTGGAAAAAAATGTTTTGTTACGAAAAAATAGTGCATTATTCTGGCAACATTTTGGTGTAATCAGCTTGTTTATATCATATTTCCTAGTATGTTTTTAACTTAAATGTATTTTTTTTGTTCTTGCTGTCATAAATAATACATGTTGCCAATTAGTGTTTTTTTAGTTTTATCTCTGCAAAAATTAAATTTTTTATGATTATTTCATTAAAAAAACTCTACATAGCAACATCTCTGATGCCTCCATTCAAGTGCAGGAACTCATGCCACCTCAGTGGCCTCTGGGGTCTCAACAAGTGCTGATGCATGCAACTCGCTGAGATTTAGCGTGCCATATCCATAGAGTTTCACAGAAAAATATATTAATAACTCAGAAATAAGTTATTGACATTGTTTGTAATGTTTTGTGAAAAGTATTAATAAGATTGTCATGATTTTTTCACACGTTATT
>WNWK01021901.1:0-33425 GCA_009830355.1 Cherax destructor | reverse complement strand
ATTATACAACATGAGCTTTTAATAAGCCCCAAAATCTGCACCAAAAACCCCTAAAACCCCATTCCCCCCAATCAAAAAAATTCATTTCGCCCAATATCTTTTTACACTGGGGGGAAAACATTTGAGAGGATGACAACGTCCCCCATCAGAATCAAACTTTTTTTGTCCCCCCGGTTGCATGGTTTCATCATGGAAGGAGTGTGAAACCATTGCAAAACCCAATTTTTCACTCCCACACCCCCAGTCAACACTACCTTCCTTCCCCCAAACCCGTTTTTAAATGGGGCCACAGACATCTAATCATTAGTAAACCCGAAATGAAATTATTATTGGAAAAGAATTACTACTATGTTAAAAAAAGGACACAAAAACAAATTGTGATATTTTAAAACTTTTCCTTTTGGGACCCTTTCCCAAAGTTACAAGCGAAAAACTTTAAGGGGATTAATCCCTTAAAAGGGGGGGAAAACACTAGTGAAAGAAAAGAGTGATTTTTAATAGATTAGTAGTAGTAGAAGTAGTGGGCAAACAATAAGGAACAATAAATTATAAAAAAAAAGGTGAAAAAACAAATATTTTGGGTAGTAAAAAAAGGGGTTAGCCCGCCCATTTTAAAAATTTCAGGCAATTTTCCCTCAAGATCCGAAATTCTCCACCCCAAACAAACAAGGGTTTTGGGACGTGATTTCCCTTTTTCACTGCCCCACTACAAAGCCATCGGGGTTTCAAACACAAAATTTTAAATTTTACCCCCCAAACCCTTTTCCTTTCCCGGAGTTTTTTTGTTGCCCTTATTGAATTTCTGTGTTAATTTAAACCTTTTTTTTTCAGTAACGGGCCCCTTTAAAAAAACATCGGCAGGGAAAAGGGCCTATCAGTCCCCCCCCACCCAATTTAATGAACACCTAGAGGCGGGAAAACTTCCCCAAAACATCGCCCCCTGCGCCATTTTGGTTACGTTACGGGGACGACCCCCTGTAAAACTCCCAAACGTTTTAGAGGGAATTTCAGGAAAGGGGTTTCAACGAGTTAAACCCGGGCGATCCAGCAATTTAGAAGAAGGGGCCCAAATTCCCCAAGATCCCCCTTTCTGCTTTCATCCAAAAAGTGGATAACAACCTAAGTTTTCCCAATTTTTCCCAAAAACCTACAAAAAAAAAATGACCCCACACATTTCCCTTTTCCCAAGTCAAGATACAAAGAAAAAAAAGAGGTATCATCATCGGATTCTTCCTAAGAGTTTACCGAATTTGTAGTCCTGAGTTTCTTGACGGGGGAATGACATACATTCACCAAACCTTTCCACTATTTACTTTTTTCCTTCCTTTTTCACCCCCAAAAGATTGCAAGAAAAGAGCTCTTCAGTTTATTAATTCCCCAAAGCCAACCCACCCCAAAAAAAAAGTTATAATTCTTCCCAACGGGTTGCATCCAACATTTCTAAAGTTTTTGGGCACAAGCAACACTAGAGCCCCATTTTTTTCCATATTTTATTAAGGACCCAACCGGGAATTAAATTCCAACCAAAAACCAAAAAAACCCCAAGGGGTTCACACTATCCCCTGGGGGGCTGCAGAATTTTGTGGAAAACACAAAAAAACCCTCGAGACAGCATAATGAACACATAAAAAGCATGCAGAAACGATAACCGAACAACGCCTGCGTACAACACCAAAAATTCCCAAAACAATCATTTTAGAAATTCAAAGATTTTTGCCCAAAAACAAAAAAACCAATTTCGTAGTCGAAAATGCCTTGAATCAGCACTTATCTCGTTTCTAACAAATTAAAAAAAAACAAAGGCAGCTTACCATCTCAAGTTTTAAAAGAAGAACCTTTAAAAACAGAAAACCCCTACCATCACATATTTCCCCTGTTAGTTTAGCACATCGAGGGAACACCCTTTTTTGGCCCTTTATATTTCAAACGAAATATTTGTCAACCTATTGTTTTTTTTTACCCAAGATTTGTTTTATCCCCTTTTATTCCAGGCATATTGATTGTTCTCCCTTTTATTGATTATTACTACTTAATATTTTTACTTTATATCACTCCCTTTTTAACACCCCCAGTGTTTTAAACCCCCCCCTTGACGGGTTATATATATCCCAACTATGTCCTTTTTTATCGCTTGTAACGGCTTGAGAAAGCCCCTGGAGAGCGAAACGTTGCCACAAAAAAATTTTAATTGGGTTCAATTGAAAACCTTTACTTAACTTTAAAGTGAATCCTCCGAATGGATGTTGGAGGATGGTTTCTCCGCGGGTTTAAAAGGCACCGGTCCAACAAAAAGTTTTCCCTGTGGTTCCGGGGGCAAAAAAAACCCAAAGACTTTGAATTGGGAAACCCCCACAGGGAGGGGCTCAGTCCCATTTATTCAATATTCTAATTAATGCCTTTTAATGCTATTTTTTAGCCGCCCCCTTTATTATTGGGTTTTGTTTTGCTGATGATATAATGATTCACACCACCGGGTTCCCAAAACCCAAAAAATCCTTAACCATTTAGCCTCGGTCAGGAAAAAAGTTAAATCTCACTGATAAAAAAAAAGATACCCAATAGGGGTCCTCCTCGACAGAGAGGACAATTGCCCGACCATTGCAGAAGGGTCTTTCTAGAATATTTAAACAGATAAAGGTATTCAGGCCTTTTAGGTCCCACTACTTGGGCCCGGAACGAGATTTTGTCGTCAATACAAAGAAAGGCTGAGAGCACTTAGAGTTGGGCAGGGGTTTTACCCCCGGAAGGTGCTAATCTTAAAATTGGAAAAGATGTATCTCATAATTTAAAACATTTGATTATGCTGCCCCACTACTTGCTTCTGTGTCTGACTGGGGAAACTTAGGGTTGGAAAAAATGCAGAAGAAGAATGAGGATCATTTTGGGTGCCCTGTACTGCCAAAATTTTTAAAAATAAAAAAAGAAAATTATTTTTCCAAAACATCGAGATCTTTTCTGGGAAAAAAATATCCTAATTTGGGGTTTATGCTTAAGGAAGCCCATTCAAAACCCCATGCACAGAAGCCCCCCAAACTTTCCCCAGACTTTCATCCTTTCCCGGGGTGGATCAAAACTGGAACCGACCTTGATGAATCAGATACATGATCTGTGGCAAAAAGGGGGAACAGGGAATTTTGCCCAGGAATATTACCCATTCCAAACCACCCTCCCCCCATTTTCCCCTTTAAACTTCTTAAAACACAAAAAAAGCCCCCTTTTTAGCTTTAACCCATGATGCCTTAAATGTATTGATAATTTTTCCAAAAAGCACACTCCTTTTAAAAATTTTTTAGTTGATGGTATTTTTTCACCAATCCACTGGTGCAGTTTTGGAAAATTTTGCTGTTTCATACAGAGGATGGTTCTCTTTTAAGAAAGAACGTTTAAAAACTGGGCCTCTCCCTTTCAGACAGGGAACTTTTGCCATACCCCTTTCACTCAAATGCCATGTATCTAAGGTTAACTCTCCAATTGTAACTGGGTTTCTGTCATCCATAAAAAGCTCTCAACCCCATCAAGTATAACTTCAGCAACCAAAACCCGTGCCCGGAAAAGGGATGGTAGGATTCCGATAGAGAGTCAGAGTGCACATTTTGGATTTCCCTTCACATTTCTTTAGGGTGCATGAAAGAACTGATAAATTTGGGTAAATTTTTTTTCTTTCAAAAAAGGGGTGATTCAACCCTTCTTTCCAGTTTTGCAGTTTGAGAACAAAAACAAAAAAAACTTAACTGAATTTTATTGACTTTAAAACTCAGGGGGGGTTTTGACCCATCAGTCCATCTATATCATTCTTTTCATGCAGGAGGAGCCACATGTCTATGGTGCATCCAAAAAAATAAGCAGACTTTGGGTGTCATTTTCCAACCGGGCCCCCGGGGACAATATCTTTGGGTTAAATACCACCAAAGATAGACCAAAAAAGATGTAAAATTGAGTTGGGTTATTGTCACATTCCGCGTCATTAAGGGAATTTGGGGGGCGATAAAAATTAAAAATTTTAGAGACAACCACTCAGAAATGTTTTAAGATATGTCAAAAATTTATCCACAGGGGATATTTCAAAACCATTCTGAAAGATAACCCCGATTTTTGCTCCCTGTAAATAAAAACATTGCCACGGGGGTGTGTGTGTGTGTGTGTATGTATATATGTGTGTATGTGTTAAAATTTTAAAACATGTTGTGTGTTTTGTATGTGTATGTTTTGTGTGTGTGTGTGACCCCAAAAATTAAAAAAATTTTACCCAAAACCTTAAAAGTTGTGGTTTTGGGGGTAGACTAACAGGGTTGCTCATTGCTTTTTAATTTGGGTTTATGAGAAAAAATGTACAAAACGTAAGAAAATTTTCTTACAATTTAATTTCCCTTTTAACTATGAATTCATTACCATTGTACCTTGTTCATCAATCAAAAAAACCCCGCTCCCCCACCCTTTTAAAATACCTCTGTAATTCAAATACCTTTGTAACTTGTCATGATTGTGACCTTCTGAGTTCATTACTTTTGTAACTTGCTCAGCTATCAAATTTTAGGCCGGTCCCTGGCCCCCATTATGCCCCTCTGTAATCTTTTGACTACCGCCCACAGGAGGGGGTATGGGGTAATAAAAAAGATATAAAACCCCTTTTTAAATGGCAGGTTTTCCGGGCTTTAAAGCAGACATCGCCAAAAAAGGAGAACCATTTTTTTCCACTTATAAGCATATAAATCCCAGAAATTTTGTTTAACTCAACTTATTTTAAATTAGCAATAGCACTAGGAATTAAAAATCACAAAAAAAAAGAAAGATAAAAAGAGAACATTTTATTTTACCTTAAAGTATTAAATTGATGTGGGAGAGGTGAGTGACAGGGTATTGTCTAAAACACGTAAACTTTAAAAAGGGAAATTTTTTTTCCTTGCAGAAGCCTCAACTGTAGGGTTAAAATAGTTTAAAAACAAATTTATGAAAAGATTAGTAGTCATCCAAGCTTTGAATTGGATTTATAAAAAAGGGAGGCTCCCTTTTGCATAGTTTTTGGGGTTTGGATTTTAAATAAATTATCATAGGTTTTAATTTGGGGAAACCCCCGAAATTAGCTTTTTAACAAGAGTGTTACCTGACATTTTTGGGGTTTTTCCGGGGTTTCCCTTTTTTACACATATGCTGTTATAGGGAACGTTTTTGTTTATTTCTCAGCGATCCCAAAATATACCTTGTTAGTAAGTTTATTCAGGTATAAAAAATACAGTTACATAGATTATCATACATAGCAGAAAATGCGTAGAGAACCCAGGGTAACCCCAAAAATCAGTTCACTCGGTTTTTTTCATTTCTAACTTAAATTAAAGTAAGGGGCTTACAACCCTTTTTATCACACCTAAGCTTTGACGCCATAGTCAAGAGAGCCAACTAGTTAAAGACAGGGTAAACGGGGAGAGAACGAGAAGGGGTTTCAGACAAGGGAAAAAAAAAAAATGAACAGGTAGTGGGGGATCACCCCCAGACCTAAATGAATGCGATTAATACGTGTCCACTTTTAGTTATTCACAAAGTTTGTGTAAGAGTCTGTTAAAAATTTACCTTTAAAATAATTTTTTTTTTATTAAAAATAATTACCTCACAAAAAAATACTTTATATTGTACAGTTGGGAAAAAAAAAAAACAAAAAAGCAACACCCCCCCTTCCCCATTAAAACACCTATTTTTTGAGTTAATGATAGTACGTTTTTTATTATTATTATTATTATCATAATAAAAGAAGCGCTAAACCCACAAGGGTTCACCGAAACACGAGGAGAATAAAAAACCTGGAAAAAACCCCACAGATTATGGGGAAACCCCCAAAATGAAAAACTAAGGATATTGTCCTAACTAAAAACCCAAAAGAAACACCACTACAAAAACCCCATTGATACAGTAAACAAGAAAATGACCCTTTTTTTAACCATAGGATCAAATCTTGCCAGTAAAATTCCAGATACCAATGCCCGAGCAAGTGATTACCTAGATAATTTCCAACCTCCTTATATCTTGCACCACAGAACCCACTGAAGTCTCCATGATAATCAAGTCATAAAAATATATCAAGGACATCTGTCTCAGTTCCACCCTTAATATGCAAACGAGAGCTGCTCATGTCCTTTCATATCCTATTTCTTTAACAAATCATTAGAATCTAGCACCTTCCCAACACTACTCAAAACAGCAGGAGTTACGCAATACACAAAGGTGGTGACCCTACAGACGTAAATAACTATAGGCCTATATCAAATCTACCATTGCTATCCAAAATATTCGAGAAACTTGTGCACAGAGATTATACTCGTTTATATACACAAAGCATACTCAACCCCTGCCAATTTGGCTTCAGGAAAATAAAAGCACTAACGATGCAATAGTAAAATGATAGACCTGCTTTACACAGCACTTGAAAATAAGGAATATCCACTAGGACTTTTTATTGACTTAAGGAAAGCTTTTGACACAGTAAACCACGGCATCTTACTCCACAAACTTGACCACTATGGAATAAGAGGTCATGCACTAGCATACCTCAAATCCTACCTCACTAATAGGTATCAGTATGTCACTATTAAAGACACATCCTCCACGACACTACCACTAGACACCGGCGTACCGCAGGAAGTGTCCTTGGTCCCCTGCTCTTCCTCTTATACATCAATGATCTTCCCAATGTATCACAACACTTGAAACCAATACTCTTGCTGACGATACAACTTATGTCATCTCCCACACAAACCTTGCCACGCTTAATACCATTGTTAACGACGAATTAATAAAAATATCAACATGGATGACTGCCAATAAACTTACACTCAACACTGATAAGACCTTCTATATTATGTTTGGCAACAGAGCAGATGATCCACAATTAAACATTAAGATCAACTCTACACCTATTGCTAGACATAACGAGGGCAAGTTCCTGGGCCTTCACCTTGACAGCAGCCTGAAATTCAGCACCCATATCCAACACATAACAAAGAAAGTGTCCAAAACTGTGGGGATCCTCTCTAAGATACGGTATTATGTACCACAATCAGCTCTACTCACACTATACTACTCACTCATCTATCCCTACCTCACATATGCCATTTGTGCATGGGGATCAACAGCAATTACCCACCTAAAGCCAATAATAACCCAACAAAAAGCGGCAGTAAGAATTATCACACAATCCAACGCTAGCAGCACACCCCCACTCTTCAAAGACCTAAACCTACTCACTGTCCAGAACATCCATACTTACTACTCTGCTATCTACATTTATAGAACCATTAATTCCAACTTTAACCCTGAGCTAAAACACTTTCTTGACAGTTGTGACAGGACCCATAGACATAATACCAGACATAAACATCTCTTTGACATTCCCGTGTACGACTAAATCTATACAAAAATTCAATGCGCATAAAAGGGCCTAAAATCTGGAACTCCCTGCCTGAAAACTCTAGAACTGCAGACACAACCTCCATTTTCAAAAGCACCGTTAAAAAACAACTTATCTCACTTACGCACCCAACCGGTAGTTAACCATACGAAAACTACTTTATCTTGCACATATCCACAGCAAAATACACTTATTGATATCTGTGATTCTCCTTAATTTGCACATTACTAACCACAGCAAAATACACTTATTGATATCTGTGATTCCCTTAATTTGCACAGTTCTAACAAAATTCTAATACAACTATTGCTCCATAATACTTAAGCTAGTCATAAGTTTGCCTAAGATACTCCAATATAGAAACTATATTATGCCAATATATCACCTTTATCATTAATATATAAACTAATTGCTAACTTTTTATACTAATTGTTAAATTCTCAATGTTTAAATTCCAGTACCTAAATTTTGTAAACCTAACCTTACAATCTGTATGTCCATTGTATAGCTATTGAGTAAGACCTATCATAAGACTGCCTGAAAAGCCTAGGCATACCTAGGCATATTATTGGCCATCTTGTATTATCAACTTTAATGTATAACTATAAGTACCCCCCACCTTGTATTACATGAAATATAGAATTTGAATTTGAATTTGAATTTGAAGGAAAGAAAACATTACCAAGGCTGCATTTTAAAATAAACTATAAGGAAAGAGCATCGTGCACAATAAAGCTAAGGATATTGACACAAACACAATGAACAAAGGTAGACAGTTTACAATACCTGTCTTCCACAAAGCTAAGACATCACATTAAACATAATACCCTAAGCGTTACAAACATCATAATGGAAACAGTTCATACCCAAGTGGGTTGAAATATAAGAACCATACAAACACACCATAATGGGAACTAGCTACACCTATAACCAATACATCACCAGTCCAGTAGGTTATGAGGAAAAGCCACTATGGATACCCCTGACACATGTGCTCCATAGGGGTTCCCTCCCTCCCACCCCGTCTCCCGTCATACCACACACATCGCGCATTCCTTAGTCATGTGTCATGCCCGCAGAGTCCACTGTCACCCCCCTCCCCTCCCGTTCATTCATACGCCTATCCCCACCATGAATACACCCCCTCCCCCACCCCCTCACCGTCGCCTGCCAGTCCTTTTAAACCCTTCCTTACAGCTCTAGTAAACTACCCACTGCCAACTTCCTATAACCCACAGAAAAGGCTGAATCCCACCTTCGACCATAAAGATCACTATTTCTACATTTTGTCCTATAAAACACAGCAGCCAAAGCCTTGACTCTACACTCCCCCGACACAACTTTCGTAAACCTTTCCATATACCCATCCAATCATATACTGGGTATATCGCTGCCCCTTGCAGTACCTCCCCCCACACCCCTCCCCTGCCCAGGAGACTATCCTACCATTTATCTGTACCCTAACCCTGGCTCTCCCATATATAGTCTCTACCCAGCCTACCAATTCATCCCCAAAACCCTGCCTCCTCATGATACCATACAACATACTCCTTTCAACACTATCATAAGCCGCACTCCAATCGATACTCAACACCCTTCCCCCCCTTCACCACCCTCAATAAAATCCCTAATTTGACCATGACCCACTCCCATACTTCTACCTGGGATTCCACATTGCCCCTTATGTAAGACCATTCCCAACACTTTATTAAGCCTATTACCTAGCAACTTAGCAAAGATCTTATAATCCGCACACATTAAAGCTATAAATCTATAATCCTTCATCGTTCGACATTCCTCTTTTTTCTTCACCAAAACCACAACCCCAGTGCTCTGCATACTTCCCAATACCCTCCCATTCTTCATGCAATTGAAGACTTTAACTAAACAATTCCGTAGGGTCTCCCAATTATGCACATAAAAATCATTAGGGAGACCATCTAATCCAGGAGCCTTCCCTTTGCTCAAACCCTGCACAGTCTCCCATACCTCTTCCTCACTAATCTCACCCTCCATGTCCTCCCTGTCTTCCTTACTAACAATACACCGAATCCCCTCCCCTATTACTGCCTTATCCCCCCCTCTCCCTCCTGCAGATACTCTGTAACCCAGTGATCTATATAATTACTCATTCCTTCAGTTTTTCTTAGCAGTTGTCCCTCCCTATACCCTCCCAACTCCTGAAACACTTCCAACATCATCATAGTTGTGTCGCTCTGCCTCTTCCTCAATCGTCCGAGCACACAGGCCGATGGCCTGTCGCCCCATAAGACCTCCTCTAGCCCACCTCTCACACGTGTCCCATTAAATCGTTCATTCTGCAAATCTCGTAGACGACCTTCAGAATACCCATCTCATCCACCCTAGAAGTCCCGCCCCTCTTGTAACAATCCTCCAGTTGACCTTCCAAGTACCTCTGTAATCCAAATTTTCCCCAATTTTCCTCCCTGCTCATTTGTGTATAATACTTCTTAATACACGGCTTTGCCCACATTTCCCACCAACTCAGTAAGTCCCCCGCATGCTAACCTTTTTCCCATTGTCCCTGCCACCATGCAGCAAAACTCTCACCCTCACCAACTCCTTGCAGTAAACTTACATTCAATTTCCAATAGCTGTCATACCTTTTAATCATTCCTTCCCAGCTGACATCTGCCAACACACCCCTATGATCGGAATATCCTACATCCACTGTGTCGACCCTACCCACCTGTATCGCCTTAGTTACATAAATCCTATCTAGTCGCGCCTGATAACCCCGCCTCACGAACGTGTGCTCCACACACCATCCTCCACCCCTAACTACATCCATCACCCCGGCCATTCCTAATACCTCCCTCAACACCCCCAGGACACAACTCGCTTCCCTGGGCTCTACATCCTTACCCCGAATTACACAGTTCCAGTCGTCTCCTATAATGGTTACCTCAGGCAGTCCTCTCAAATGATACAGCAGTACATCCCTCACAAAACGTTCCTTAGTACACCTGCATTGATCTGCTGGCATATACACACATATAAAACTCACGTGCATGTCTCCCCACACCCCATCCACCCTCACCACCCTACCCTCCTCACTCGTCTCCCATGCTAATAACTTAAAAGGATTGACCTCGCGCATTACCACAGCAGCCCCGCCCTTGAATTTCCCTGAACCACCTGCATACACTCGATACCCTTTCAAACACAATTCCCTCGCACACCTGAAATTATGTTCCTGTACAAAACAAATGTTTACATGAAAACGTCGCATAGTCACCTCTAGCCATCATTGTTTCACCTCAGCCCTAAGGCCATTAACATTTATGGTAAGACTTTTGAAGGCAACATAGGAGGTTTTCCTTTAAACCCCTGGATTTTTGGCACTCCTCCCCCCTTCTCCTTAGCCCCCTGACCACATTTAGGCCCGTCTCTCCTCTGCACCCCTCCCTGTCTCCTACGGGCCACATCTACCCATGCCTTTGTACAGACTCTCTGTGCCGGCGTAATTTTGTCCTCATCGGATGGGCCCACAGACCTTTTGCGGGAATCACCACTAACTTCCATCTCCACAACTTCTGTCTGCTCATCCTGCCTGTGAACGACAGCCACCACATCCTGCACCACCAAATGAGAGTCTCCATACTGCGAGGGAAGCCCTACCTCCCCAGAGATGTCCACAGGCATCTCTTGTCCAACTCCAGGCCCTAACAGTGACACCTCCACCGGTGGGTCGAGGAAATCCCTCAGGGCATCGTGTAAAACAGGAGGCAAATCCCTTTCCAAAATCCCCACCTCCACAGGTGCAACCCCCCCATCTAATGTTTCTGCATCCAAACCCTCAGGCATAGTCTCACATGTAACACCCTGCTCATCTACCTCATCACTCCATCTCATACTTTGTCCCCCAGGATTGGAGACAGGCACCACACTCTCCACGTTGTCAACCACCGCCTCCTCCATGCGGGCTTCCTGATGGCGGTCTGTCCTCCTCCCACAAGTAGCTGCAACATGATCATATGTCCCGCAGATTCTATAGGTTTGCTGCTGGCTGGCATACGTAACGTAAACCTGAGTTTGGAAATCGGGAAATACAACATACGAAGGAATGGGCTTACGTAGTGTCATCTTGAGGGAATACGATCCTTCCTGTAGGCCTGCATAAATGCCATCAGTCCACCTGCCCATCACAGCCGTATGAATCACTCCAAATTGCTGGAACGCCTCACGAATGTCTTCATCAATAAGTTCAAATGGCACGTTCCGAACTCGAATATAGGTATAGTATCGAGATACATCCCTCAAGCGTACCTCCAGGCCAGCGTTGATCACCATTCGTTTGTCCTGGTAGTCATCCACAATCCTCTCATACGCCTCTGCTGTAGCAAACTTGATGAAAATGCGGTGCGCCCCATTCAGCGCTATGCCTCGTAATTCCTCAGCACTGATGCCATAAGCATCGCAAATTATCGCAGGCAACAAAACAGTCGAGTTTTCCGGGTACACAGCCCCCTGCAAAACCTCAACACACACGGTGTTTATCCTCCTCCTTCCCGCAGACGCCATATTACTGAAAATCAGTAACTCTCTCGTTGTCCGCCAGGAGTCAGCAACAAGAGAACCACTCAGCGCGAGGGCCAGGCGACGAATGTGATCTGAATGATTACACTAGGTGGATGGTATCACTAAATTTTAGGTCAGGTACACTGGCAGGTTAAAGATTATTAGTATGAGCTGACGGAAGAGTAGGGTTCTGGCGACTGTTGCAACTGATTACCACATGAAGCCTGCCTCCTTAGGCCTAAATTCACCATAATTTTCAACTTACATTTATTTTGGTATCTTATCTATATATTACATTACCACTGTGATAAACACTATAACACTATGTATGACACTATTATCTTGGAGACTCTTTCCTCTGGCAAAAAAGTTCTTGCATTGTTGTTATTTGCACAAGGTACACTAAGCCTAAAGTCCCCTCTTGAGAGTATACTCTGGCAAGTATTGCACACTTATTCTCCTTTTTGATGCAGTGTGTACTATTTTTCTGCTAGATTGGTTCCAAGCGCTGGAGGAATGAACCTTATAAGTTCACTGGCACTGTCTAGAGTTCTAGCACGCAAATGAGATCACGATAATCACGAAGAAAACATGGAGCATGCAGGACACTCGCGGGGCACTCATAGGCCAGCATCACCAGATGAGGCTGGGTTACAAGTATCCCTAGGTGGTTGTGTCAACAGCAGCCTCTTCACTTCTTTCTCGGTTGCATGTATTGTGTCCAACACTTGGTGGTGTACCCAACCTCGCCGTCTTTCTGGAGTCCCTTCTGTCTCCTCTGTGAACATTTCTTTGAATCTCATGTTGAGTTCCTCACATACTTCACGGTCGTTTCTTGTGATCTCTCCTCCTTCCTTCCTTATCCTGATCACATGGTCCTTGACTGTTGTTTTCCTCATGATGTGGCTGTACAACAGCTTTGGGTTAGATTTGGCTTTCGCTGCTATGTCATTTTCATATTGTCGTTGGGCCTCCCTTCTTACCTGTGCATATTTATTTCTGGCTCTAAGACTGCCCTCCTTGTTCTCCTGGATCCTTTGCCTTCTATACTTCTTCCATTCCCTAGCACACTTGGTTTTGGCCTCCCTGCACCTTTAGGTGAACCAAGGTCTCATCCTGGCTTTTTCATTATTCCTGTTACCTGGAGTTTACCTGGAGAGAGTTCCAGGGGTCAACGCCCCTGCGGCCCGGTCTGTGACCAGGCCTCATGTTGGATCAGAGTCTGATCAACCAAGCTGTTACTGCTGGCCGCACGCAGTCCAACATACGAACCACAGCCTAGCTGGTCAGGCACCGACTTTAGGTGCCTGTCCAGTGCCTGCTTGAAGACAGCCAGGGGTCTATTGGTAATCCCACTTATGTATGCTGGGAGGCATTTGAACAGTCTTGGGTCCCTTGGGTACAAACCTCTCCTCAGCTTCCTTGCATATTGTTGTCACATTTTCCATCATCTCGTTTACTGACTTCCCTGCCAGTTCTCTGTCCCACAGAACGCCATTCAGGAAGTTCTTCATGCCCACCTAGTCCACTTTCTTGTAGTTTGGCTTTATTCGTCCAGCCCTTTCTGCTTCCCCCTACACTTGTAACTTTACTGTGTTCTCAAAGCTTAAAACCACATGATCACTGGCCCAAGGGGTCTTTCATATGTGATGTCCTCAATATCTGCACTACTCAAGGTGAATATTAGGTCCAGTCTCGCTTGTTCATCTTCTCTTCTCTCTCTATCTGGTAGTGTCCCTTACATGTTGGTACATGAAGTTTTCCAGTACCACCATCATCTTACCCCTCCAAATTTCTTGGCTCCCATGTGGCTCCAAGTTCTCCCAATCGATTTCCTTGTTGTTGAAGTCACCCATGATCAGTAGCTTCGCCCTGCTTGCATGAGCCCTTCTGGCCACTTCAGCCAGTGTGTCAATCATCGCTTTATTACTCTCATCATTCTCTTGCCTTGGCCTCCTGCTGTTCTGTGGTGGTTTATACATCACTGCAATTACCACCTTGGGACCTCCAGACTGAAGTGATCCTACTATGTAATCTCTTGTTTCTCCTCTGTCTCCTCTCTCCAGCTCATCAAAATCCCATCAGTTTTTGATCAGCAGTGCTACTCCTCCACCCCCTCTGTTCCCTCTGTCTTTCCTCAGGATCTGATGTCCCGTTGGAAAGATGGCATCTGTTATCATACCTGTGAACTTGGTTTCTGTGAGAGCTATGATGTTCGGTGATGCCTCTTTGACTCTTTCGTGCCACTCCTCCCACTTATTTGTTATTCTGTCAGCATTGGTATACCATACCTTCAGTTTCCTCCCCAACACTGTGATTTGGTGGGTCTGTGGGGGTTGGAGGACCTGGCAGTGTACTGTGTGATTCTATAGCGGAGTGTTGGGTGGGGGATTGTGGTTTGTGTTGGGATAGCGTGATTGGTTGTGGGGTTCTGGTGATGGTTATGTGTGTGCTTGCTCTTGTTGCTCTACCCTGACCAGGTTTTCCTCTGCTGATTCTGTCCTTGTCTCTCCTCCTAGATTCTTTCGTTTTTGTGTCCTCTCCCTCAGCTACTGTCATTCTGTTTTTGTTCTGTCTCGGTCTAGGAACACCCTCTTGTATTCTGCCGATTCCTTCAACCGTGGTTTCTCTTAGAGGATTCCATTTCGCACTGTTTCTGTCCTGAAAATCAGCTTGATTGGTCGTTTTCTCCCCTTCATGTACCCCCCTATTCTCTGAAAATTTACAATCTCAGACATGTCTTCTTCACCTATTTCTGTGATGATGTTCTCAATCTCCTTTCTTTCTGCCTGCCATTTTTCAGTGTGTGTGTGTTCTTCCCTCACTCTCCTGGAGCCCATGAATAAACATTGACTTCGTCCTCTCCTCCTCCCATTGCCTTTCCTTCTGTGACACTGGTTCCTGTCTGTACATGGCCATTTTCTCCGTTATTTTTTCCTGTAGCTCTTGGTGGCATTTTCGTGCCTCTGCATTTGACCTATCCCCCTCTCCCCCTTCACTCCTTGGCCCTGCTTGGTAGGCTGATAGGGCCTTAGTGTAAGTTATATATCCTTCCTTCCCGTTCAGCCCCTCGTTCATTAGGGGTGTAACAGCTTCAGATGCTGTGTCTTCTCTGCTCAATACCTCTGTAACCCACTTCAGCCTGTTTACCTCCTGGCTACTGCAACTTCAACTTGTGACTCCCAATTCTTCTTCTCTTCCTCCAACCTCTTTTCCAATTTCACAGAAAGCTGTCTCCATTTTTGCAGAAAGCTCTCCTAGTTTTCTATTCCACTCTTGTTCCATCCTTTTGCACTGCTCTTTCATCCATTCTTCCTTACCAGAACCATTCTCCTCTGATCCCTGGGTCCTTCGAGTCAGTACCATTTTTTTTAGGGGGTGAGAGAGAGAGAGAGAGAGAGAGAGAGAGAGAGAGAGAGAGAGAGAGAGAGAGAGAGAGAGAGAGAGAAAAGGGAGAGGGGAATGAGTGAGAGAGAGAGAAGGAGAGGTAGAGGGGGAGAGAGAGTGAGAGAGAAGGGGGAGAGAGAGAGAAGGGAGAGGGAAAGGAGTGAGAGAGAGGAGAGGTTGAGGGGAAAGAGAGAGAGAAGGGAGAGGGGAAAGAGTGAGAGAGAGAGAGAAGGTAGATGGGAAAAAGTGAGAGAGAAGGGAGAGGGGAAAGAGTGAGAGAGAGAATGGAAAGGTAGAGGGGAAAGAGAAATAGATGGAGAGAGAGAGAGAGGAAAGGGAGAGGGGAAAGAGTGACAGAGAGAGAAGGGAGAGATAGAGGAGAAAGAGAGAGACTGGGGGACTAGAGGGAAAAAGGAGTGGGGGAGAAATTGGATGAGGGAGGTGGGTGGACCAGAGTAGGAGAGAGAGAGCGAGGCTAGTGGGCTAGAGCAGAAAAGGAGGAGAGGGGAAGAAGAAAGAGGATAAGGGAGGTGTGTGTGTGTGTTGGGTATATGTGTGTGGGTGTGGCTGGGTGATGGTATTCGTGTGTTTGTGTGAGGGTGTGGATGTGGCTGGGTGATGACATCCGTGTGTTTGGGTGAGGGTGTGGGTGTTATGTATGAGTGTTGAGTGTGTGCAGTGTACTCACCTAATTTTGGTTGTAGGGGTCGAGAGGTGGAGAGTGGTAGGTAGGTGAAAAAAGGGACAGGGAAGTGAGGGGAAATGCCTGAGAGGGTGGAGTGGTGGATTCTGTGGTGGGCCAGAGTAGGGGTTGAGGGAAGTGAGTCCGTAAGGTTGGGAAACCTTGAGGGGGAGAGACCGTTTGCTTGTGTGTGTGTGTATGGGTTGAGAGAGAGAGAGGATGTGTCAGGTCAGCTTTCAGAAGGTGTGAAACCTTGTGTGTATGTGCGTGTGTATGTATGCGCGCGCATCTATGTTTGCGTGCCCAGAAATACTCCTCACTTCTATGTATCAATATTACTAATAAAATACCTATAATAATACTAGTAAATCTAATAATTATAATACTAATGCTGCTAATACTAATACTCAGCTTCTACAAGTGCCTGAAAACGTGTGCTTGTGTGCGTGTGTGTGTGTTTGATGGTGTCACTCACTAGCTTATCACACACTCATCAATCCTATCTTCACCTTATCAATGTTGTTTTTACTCTAATTCTGGTAATAGCTGGCAGGACTGACCCTTAGCTTTCAGTGTCAGAGACCAGTAATTCTGACACAACATGCAACCACATTAGGTGAGTGGTACTTGCGGCTGGCAGTGGAGCGGTGGACAAGTTGCTGCTTCTGCCTCCTTGTTGTCGTACTGCATTGACCTCTAAGACTTTTTTTGAAATCCTTCATCCATGATAAATTATATCCATTTATACTCATACACCACACGTTCCTCAAGTGTTTTCACTTTTCACTTTTGGTAAATTACACTTCACTTTTGGTAAGATACACTTATTTATACTGACTCACAACCTGCTATGACGTCACCACTTCCTGGAGGCCTACTGCCTGCCACCTTCCCTGGTTATATATATATATATATATATATATATATATATATATATATATATATATATATATATATATATATATATATATATATATATATATATATATATATATATATATATATATATTCTTCATTTTCTTGTTAACTTTGTCACACTCGCTGTATGCCACCCCACATTTTGCTTGTTAACCAACCTCTCTAACTCTTGACCTTCTGACTTTGGTCACTCGCTTTGTACTTTGTATATTTGTAACTGTGTAGCAACAGGTGTCTGCTAGGCCTCTAATGATTTGGCACTTTCAAATTTTGTTGTATAATTTCAGGCTTCCACTCGTCTTTTTTTTTTTTTTTAATATCTTTGGTTATCATTTGTAGGGTTGTTCACTGACCCTGTCACTACCACTGTCACTACCACTGTCACTACCACTGTCACTACCACTGTCACTACCACTGGCTTCTCTAGCAGCTAATGTACAACCTAAAAACACTTAGACTCTCGGAGCCTTGTGTCCCACTACACTCTACCACCACATATTCACGTATGTATGTGTTAGTTACCATTTTGTCCTAGGCACATGTCGATTAGACACTAGGCCTGTTGTATGTATGTGTGTGTGTGTGTAACGAAACACTTCGAAATGTTTCGGCCCCGCCGGGAATTGAACCCGGGCCCTCCGTGTGTGAAGCAAGAGCGCTAGCCACCATGCCATCGGGGCGTATGTATGTATATATATGTATGTGCATGCCTGTGTAGTGTGACCTAAGTGTAAGTAGAAGTAGCATGATATACCTGTTATCCAGTGTGTTTGAGACAAAAAAAAGACACCAGTAATCCTGCCATCATGTAAAACAGTTACAGGTTTGTGTTACACAGTAACCTGGCAGGACGGTACTACCTCCCTGGGTGACTGCTGTCTACCAACCTACTTGTATTTTGACTGTACTTGATTTAAAATGATGTTTAGTTTCATTAATGTTGAATGGGAGAAGGAAAGTCAATATAAATCATGGCGCCTCTCAGATAGTTTCTAAATAATGAGCCTCAAAGTATACAAAACTTGATAATTTGTTTTGTCAACTGGGATATGAGCATTTTCTTTATTATCTAAATGCAGCAATACATTTTTAATAGGCTGGAAGCTCAGTAGTAGAACATTTAAATTCACAATCAAAGTACCATTCAAGCCTCTTTATACCTTTTCATCTTATTCACCTAGCAGTAAATAGGTATCTGGATGTTAACTAACTGTAGTTTTTTTTTTATATATTTTATTTAAAATCCAGTATTACATCACATAGAAACAATTAATTATCAAGAAACAGTAAGAAACAAAACTTACAATTGTCCAACAGAATAAATACATATACCTGAACTAAGGTACTCTCGTAATTGACAATGAAAAACATAGAAGATTGAAAAATCCTATAGTGTGAAGACAGTAGACATTATGAAAGCCTTAACCCACCCAATAAGAACCCCTAAAACACCCAAAATCTTAATTTAAGTCAAGTAGACACACTGTTATGTACATTATTATCGTTACAAAACAAATTCTATGAAATAACAAAACGGGAGAATACCCCGGGAAAGCATTCCCATATGTCCAAACCCTAACCCTACACATAATTGCAAGGCTCCATCATACAAAACCCATGGAACACTGACAATACCGCGTTCACAAAATATTACAACACTATATCATCACTACATGAAATAGCACATTTTACACTAAAAGTAAAGGGAAGCAATGTTACGGATGCTATAAAAGTACTGCAAAGCAAAACCCCTACCCCCCGTTTACTTGAGTACACAAAATCAATACACCCGGGACAAAGTCACAGAGGAAGACTAAAGAACCTGAGTTTAACATAAAAGGGCATCCGATGATCATAAGTTTGATACAAATACAATATATATACATATTACATGGAGCATATATAATATACTATACAAAAAATATATAATAAAAAAAACAAAGAATACTTTAACTAAAACAAACAATATGGAACCCCAAAGGAGTCGAAAGCATACAAGTATTGATATACCTACAACAATTACAAATATGAACCATCAATAATAATAAAGATATTCTAGGTACACACACATAACATGAGGAATCTCCATGACATTCGTTAAAGAGATAGCTGTGATCTTGCTCCAACACCTCACTGTGACGGAGTCTACGGATCAGACCAATGCAGTTTCAATACATACTTAAACAATAAAATTAAAAAAAAAAACATGATACCTCATTTCTACATTGCGGGTTTTCAAGTCAAAACTTCAAACACAACTCACAATCTAAAAAATGAAAATTAATCCCATATAACAATAATTGATTGCTATAATAAGTCCAAAAACTTCAACTAATGGTTGTGAAATGAGAAAACGAAAAGGGGAAAACAAAACTAAACTAAGGGCGCACACCTGGCTACCAAGTAAGGCAAACCCTTATAGGAAAACCCCTGAAACCCAAAGTGAAACCAAAACTACTTACCGACCCCCTGTCCCATCTGAGTCTCCAAACACACCACACACATACTCACCTAAAAAAAAAAAAAAAACGTTTCACCAAGGGGAAAAGGGGTTAATGGATAACTGGGAAAAAAACCCGACAACCACACCCACCCATCCCTCCCCATACAGAACTCCACCAAACAGCTTTCACACCTAACCCGCCAGCCCCCCCCCCTCCGAAGACCAACCCCTTCCTGAAAAAAACCCCGAAAACTAAAAGCTCGGAGTTAACCCAGCAATGACCTCATTGTTAATTGCCTATATCCCACAAAAAAAAAAACCTATCCCACACCCTCCCATACAACTCCTGGTTCCTACACTTAGTCCTATAAAATCTTGCTGCTAAAGCCCTAATCTGAGCGTCACTCCTAACCTCCCTCATACTCCATGAAACATAAATAAAATACAATACCAAATACATGACCGCACACCGCACATCCTCCAGGCATCCCACCCCATCCAGACTTAAACATTCTAACACCGATAACCCCCCCACATCCCGTATTACCCCTAGAAACCATTCCCTCACACTCTCAAGACCCCCACAAAAATATACAACATGGAAAGCCGTATCCCAAAACCCACAATATTGACAATACCCATCACCTGCCAATCCCATCACAAAAAGCTGAGCCCTAGACTTAAAAATACCATGTAAAAACGGATACCAAATCTTACGTACCCAAGGAGGCAAATTTAGTCGCCTAAACCAAAACAACGTAACATTCCAATCATAACGCGGATAAACATCCATCCCTAAAACCTCCTTTTCCCACCATCCCACCTTATCTAACCTCCCTACCTTCACCTTACCAGGATCTGGAAAGACAAAAAGATGCCGTAAAATTGCCTCACAAAACAACAAATTCCCACCTTTCCACCATCTACGAACCTCACTCATCACCCTCCCCACCCTCACTCCCCGAATCCCACCCCACACTATATATTCCTGCCTAACATATATCCCTATCAAACGCCTCTGCAATAGTATCAAACCCAGCCCACCCTTCGCTACACTAGTCATTACCAAATCCCTTCCTAACCAATGCCTCCCGTAACACCATATAAACCTTAATACCCGACTTTGCAACCTCAGTATGTCTTCCTCCAATAGGGGGTATACCGCGGCAGCATACCACAACTTGCTATATACCAAAGAATTAACAACGATGACCCTCTACAAGAGAGTGACCTCACCAGGCTGCCAACCCCCCATCCTACCCAGAGCGGCATTAACCACCACCGAGGAATTAACCTCGCGCACAACACTCACCTGATTACAAAAAATCACTCCACATATCTTTAACCTATCCACTGTTGGCCACCCAAAACCCTAACCCAACACCTCCCACCCACGTCCCTACCTCCAATAACTTCGATTTCACTCTATTCGCCGGCAGACCTATGGTCAAACCAAAAACCTCTATTATCCTATTTACATTACCTAAACCCTCCATAGTTCCTACTAAGATAGTGGTGTCATCCACATAACCAATAATACCCGTATCTGCAACCCCATGAGTACTCCCTTCCCTCACCTCTTCTGACACCAGCCTAAAGAAGGGGTCCTGCAAACACGCAAACAGGAGCTGTGACAAGAGGCACCCCTGCCGCAGCCGCTGCCCCAAACACACCTCAGACCTGACCCTCCCATTCACCTGCACCCTCACACATACATCCACATACAATGTGCGGACCCAACCCACAACCTCCGCCCCAAACCCCTGCCATAACAGCACCACCTGCAGCACATCCCTATCAACACTATCATATGTTTTTTCCCAGTTTAAACTTAATACACCCCCAGCTATTCTGCTCTCCAGAAAACCTTTGATCCTACAATGTCCCTCCTTTCAATTTCATAGCATTAAAAAACCTAACTAACATCTCCCGCAGAACCTCCCAATGAACAATATTGAAATCCCCAGAGATCTCATCCAGACCCGAGGCTTTGTCCAGGGCCTGCCTCTTCACTGCCTGCCAAACCTCCTCCTCAGTTATACTTCCCTCCATACTCTCCCTATCTCTGGCCCCTATCCTCCCTACTATACTCTCTAAAATTACATCCCGGGATATTCCATCACTAACCCCCTGTCTCATCCTACACTCAAACCAAGCATTCACATAACAACTTATGGCTTCCGTGGTATGAATAATCTGCCCCTTCCTATACCCAGGACAATCCTCAGTAACCCTCAAAGATATTATCGTCATATCCAGTCTCCGGTTCTGAAAAGTACGTAACACTAACGCAAAGGGTTTATCCCCCCATAAAACTTCCTCTAATCCCCCATGTACCCACAGAGCATGAAAATTTTCATTCTGCAACTCCCTCAGTTGCAACCGCAGATGGTCAATTTCAGCTAGCGGATACCTCCCCCACTCTCATAACAATTCCTCAACTGCCCTCTAGGTACCTCAACATTCCCATCCGTTGCCTCGCATCTTCCCTACCCAGTTGCTGATAAAAGTCCTGTATTGCCACTTTAGCACACACATTCCACCATTCAACAATATCACTTATTCCCCTCCCCTCATTCCATACATGTCCCCACTAATCCGCAAAAACCTCCCTATGATCCATTCCCTGCAACAACCTCACATTTATTTTCCAATAACCGGGATATATCTTCACCGTCCCCGCCCAACCCATCTCCACCAACACACCCCTATGATCAGAGAAACCAAAATCCTGACATATTACCTCAGCTACCTGAACCGCCCCTGATACATATACCTGGTCCAACCGAGCCGCATAACCCTTTTTAATAAAAATGTGGTCCACACGCCACCCTCCACCCCTGACCACATTCTCGACTCTAACCGCCTGCATCACCTCCCGCAAGCTCTGCAACATACAACTCGCCCCCCCGAGGTTCCACATCCCTCCCACTAATAATGCAATTCCAATCCCCGGCGATTATCGTAACTTTCGGTAATCCTCGCAGCGCGTAAACTAAATCATTGCGTACAAACTCATCCTTAGCACGGCGATTGGATGTTGCTGGCATATACACACCAATGAAACACACCTGTATATCACCCAAATCCCTGTCCACCCGTACTATCCTACCACCACCCTCCTCTTTTCAGGCTTTTAACTTGAAGGGGCTGGTCTCGCGAATACCCACCATCACCTCACCCTTGAAATTCCTCGAACTCCCGGTATAACACTTATATCCAGTCAAACACAAATACCTACCACATCTATAGTTATGCTCTTGAAGAAAGCATACATCCACATTCAAACGTCTGAGCATCACCTCAATCCATCTCTTCTGAACTTCCGCCCGGAGGCCATTAACATTCAAGCTGAAACACCTGAAAAGGTCAAAGGGGGTTTGCCACTTCGGCACACAGATCCTATCACACCTGGCACAGAGGCCCCACTATGCGCAATATCTCCTTTCACCCCTACCCCTACCCCACCATTCCTCCCTTGGAAGATAACCTACTTCCCCTTAACTACATCCTTTCAGGCCATTTTAGAAGACCTTTGGCCTGGGGTTATGACATTATCCTCAGCAGCCCCACTGGGTCACTTGCGGGATGCTCCCACATATTCCATATTCCCATGACCTTTCTCCCTATGCACCTCCACCTCAGCCACCACCTCTGACACAGTCATCCAAGTCTACCACCGAACCAATTTCACACTCAGGACTCGCCGAAACACCAGGTGAGTCCTCGTCCAGACTCAAAACACCCGCCGGTCACAGGCTCTCAAGGAGGCTCTGAATGTCCTCGAAACAGGGCCTCGACAACTCAGAGACCACCTTCAACAAGTCACCCACCATGGCAACCTGAGAACAATCCTTCACACCTTCCTGCAGCTCTGGCATCAACAGCCTCACTCCAACTCTGAGGGACAATCTCAGTATCAAGAACCTTGTCAACATCCGACATGACACTCGTCCTGGTCTTCTCTCTTGGGTCCGCCTCGGAACGAGATACCCCATCATCTCAACGTCCAGGTTGCTGCTCCCTGCGTTAATCACACAAAGCCGCCACATGCCCCGGGGCACCACAGAGCCGGCACGTCCTTACCTATCTGGCATACGAGACATATACAGTGGACCCTCGCTATTCGAACATTCTTCATTCCAGAATGCTGTTCAAGTGCTGCTACCAAACGAATTTATTCCCATAATGAATGATGCAAATTAGATTAGTCCATTTTAGACCCCAAGAATACACTTCTAAAAGCACTTACAATAGTAAACTTACATAACAGGGTGAGTTTTGAAGTGTTTGAATAGAGAGGGTTCACTGTACTTGGGTACGAAACTCTTGCATCTGGACATATGACGGGATAGGCCTCCTCAAAATCATTTTGAGGGAGTATGATCCCTCCGGCATACCAGCATGAATACTCTGCTGCCACAGACCAACATTAGCTACATGGATTGTCCCATACTGGCCGAACACTCTCCGAACATCTAATTCATCTGCCTCAAATGGGATGTTCTTCACACGAACCCATGAGTAATGCACCAACACGTCATGCATACGCACCTCCAATTCCGAATTGATTACTAAATTCTTCTCATGAAACTTCTCCACCATTGCTTCATACACATCGGTGGAGTTGAACTTGATGAAAAAATCTAGCGGCCCCATTCAAGGAGATACCATATAAGGCCTCATTCAGGATTCCGAAGGTGTCACGTATAATCAATGGCAAGATGATCTCAGCATTGCCAGGATACACAGCACCTTTAATCAAATCCACGCAGTGTTGACACGGCGCCGGTAAGTATCCGCCATTGTGGTGAAAACAAAATTTCACCTAATCTCCACCAGGGGGACGATGAACTCACCCGTGCACCAGCAAGGCTGGGGAGCAACTAATCCTGGATGGCTTTGCCTTTAAAATTGCCTTGACTTTAAAATGAGCTAAGATGTGATAACAGCAATAAAACCTGCAAATTTATGGGTTTAAAAAATATATAAATTAGGTAATAAGTAATAAATAAAGTAATTAAGTAATAATCATTATAATTCTCAACTATTATATAATATAGTTTGTCAGAAAGTGCTATACAAACCGTCTGAGTATTTGACAGGAATTTTAAGTAACACATTAATGTGAAAAAAACATGAGATCTAATTATAAACAAAACCTATACCGTTTGTTAATTGACCGATTACATGGGCTTACTTATTATTTTTTTTTTGCAGTAATTGTGAGTTGTTTATCTCTCAGGTTCGAATTCTAAGAGCAAAGTATATAATACGAAAACTTATGGACGAAGTGGTGGACACAAGGAAAGACCGCATCGTCTATGGAACTCGCATTTGTGTCCACCCTGACTATGGTCATCAAGGTGTTTCTGCAAAGATAGTGAAGGTTTGTGTTAAGCCATATGTGGTGGTATTACCTGGTAGATAATAAATGCAGATAGCAAAAGCCAAACAATGTAATTCTTGAATATCACTGTTGACAAAAAAATCGAAATTCTTCTATTTTGACTGAATTTATTTTTATTACTTCCCATGTCACTGTGTTCATCTCGTGTTCTTACACTTCCTTCAGCTAGCTCTGGATGTTAGCACCAAGCAGGGCTTCACATTAGCCTGTGCAGATACCAGCGGCCTCTACAGTGAGAAAGCAAGTCTCAGTCTGGGGTTCGAACATGTCAAAACAGTGAACGTAGACACCCTGGAGGAAGGCATCTTCGACTCCTCCCTCATGAACTACAAGATATTAAATTTTTTTACTAAACGTCTCGGACCTGATACAATACTGTCGTCTAAGTTATAATCAGGAATCAGCCCATACTAACTAAACATATTTTTGCCTCTCTATTATACAATCCATCTGAAGAAATTATATCTGCGTTGTATGACCCTTGCAGGTTTAGTGCTTCTTTTTTATTGTAATAATTATAAAGAAATTATAGATGTTTATCACAAATGTGAGGCGTCCACATACCTGCAAGTGTTGTCCTTCAAATACTGATGGTCACTCCTCGTTCATGGCTGACAACTTATGCTGAGTTCTCAGTAAAAATATTTTTTTCAATTTTTTTTCTTGCAAGTATTACAAAGTTATTTATCTGCAAGAAGGAAAGTTTTGTTCATTGATTTCATTTTAATTCTTCAAAATTGATGACTAACGTATTGTGTTGTATAACTCTGACAACATTCATTACAACATTACACTGTAGAAAGTAATGGAAGTAACTTGACCCAGATCGTTGAATCCTTTACTATTATATAGTATAGTTTTAATATGGGTTTTCGGCATGTGAGTGACGCAGAGCAAGATCTGTAAAAACTCACTGTTGGTGGTGGGAATTTGTCTTTAAAAACCTTAGTACTATATTTGATTATGCATCTAGTTTTATATTTTTGCGATCAATTTTAAATGTGTTCTGTCCACTAATGTTCTACTTGTCATTCTTATTGTTATTTCTGTTTAAACTAGTAATATTTATGTACTTTTTCCCTGATCTTTTTTTGCTGTTTCAGTTCATTTAATTTTACTTACGTATAACAATTTTTATTAATTTGTGTCCTGGTTGATTCTGGAAATATTTCCTTTCAGTTTTTTTCTCATTTAAGATTATTTTTAGTTGGACCTATTTTTTTTATTGCTAACATTTCCAAATTTCAATTTCTTGTTTTCTATATTTATAGGTATTTGGAGTTTGCTACTTTTTTAAGATTTCTTGCACTGTTCTCTTCTTTTTTTTAAAGACACTCAGCTAGTGGGCTTACTTTACTTTGAAGTTGGAGCTTAGTTAATATTAAAGCTATGTTGTGATGTTTGTTGTGATGTTGCACTTGTGGGAAGTGCATCTTGTTGTTGTGATGTTGCACTTGTGGGAAGTGCATCTTGTTGTTGTGATGTTGCACTTGTGGGAAGTGCATCTTGTTTTAGTTGACGGGGAGTGATGTTGCACTTGTGGGAAGTGCATCTTGTTGTTGTGATGTTGCACTTGTGGGAAGTGCATCTTCTTGTGTTGTGATGTTGCACTTGTGGGAAGTGCATCTTGTTGTTGTGATGTTGCCTTGTGGGAAGTGCATCCTGTGTTGTGATGTTGCACTTGTGGGAAGTGCATCTTGTTGTTGTGATGTTGCACTTGTGGGAAGTGCATCTTGTTGTTGTGATGTTGCACTTGTGGGAAGTGCATCTTGTTGTTGTGATGTTGCACTTGTGGGAAGTGCATCTTCTTGTTGTGATGTTGCACTTGTGGGAAGTGCATCCTGCTGTTGTGATGTTGCACTTGTGGGAAGTGCATCTTGTTGTTGTGATGTTGCACTTGTGGGAAGTGCATCCTGCTGTTGTGATGTTGCACTTGTGGGAAGTGCATCTTGTTGTTGTGATGTTGCACTTGTGGGAAGTGCATCTTGTTGTTGTGATGTTGCACTTGTGGGAAGTGCATCTTGTTGTTGTGATGTTGCACTTGTGGGAAGTGCATCTTCTTGTTGTGATGTTGCACTTGTGGGAAGTGCATCCTGCTGTTGTGATGTTGCACTTGTGGGAAGTGCATCTTGTTGTTGTGATGTTGCACTTGTGGGAAGTGCATATTGCTGGTTCAATTAGATTATCCCAGAATGTAACAACTATTTAACTGAATAACATAAAAAAAAACTATGACTGAGAAAAAGTAAATGTTTAAAATCAATACAGATTTTAAGGATAAAAATAACATTAATAGAGTATTGCCCACCTATTCTCCTCCTCACTGAAAGAGAGATCTAGGTGCAATAATGCAAAGAATTTCTCATTCCTTCTTTTCTTAGGTAATAAATAATCTCAAGTCAAAAATTCAAAGGCCTTTTAATTGTCATATTGTTTCTTAGAAACATATCAGTAATAAAATATTAAGTCTTTACCTCGTACCTTACGAGTGCGAAATTATTTACAGAGAACTATATGCTTGAGCTTAAGGTAATTTCACCATTCACACTAATGAGTTTCAACATAACCTCACAGGGTTCTACAGACCACCTGGGTAATTAACAAAGTAATTCAAACGGGATGTGATATACACTTATGTCCACTTAGAGCACCTTAAACGTATTTATCACAGGAATGAAGCTGTTACAACAGAGTACCTTAGATGTACCATGGGTTGAAGACAAGCTGCTACTGCCAGTAGTGGGGGAGGGGTGAACTAACATAAGGTAGGTCACGTGACATACACTTAAGAGGGTGAGCGTGTTAACCAGAAACTGGTTGTTACCAAGTGCTTCACATCTCACACTGTTACACCTAACCTAATACATTAAATAAATTTACTGTGTACATTAATTTACATGATTCCATTTGGTAACTTTACATGAAGCCCAGATAATATTATATAGTCAGACTTGCTTATTTTAGCATTTAATAAGGAAGTTCGCAATATGATAATAAGTGATATCGGCTCAAAGTAATGTGGAAGATGACCAAGCGTAACACCTCCCCCCCCCCCATCCTCACGAACGCCAGATATATGCAAAGAGTGGAAAACAGGGGGCAAGGAACAAAAAAGGAGGAAAGCGCAGATAAAGAGGAAACCAAGGAGTGGAAGTAAGAGTGGAAAAAGTCATCTAGAGCAAGTCTGAAAAGCACAAAACAGGGATACATAACATAGAGGAAAGGGAAAGGGAGGAAGTGAAAGCTAGAGCAGGAACAAACGAAAATGAAGAAGGGGAAGAACTACGCTTGGATGAAAGAGAGGAAGAAAACGCCGATAATTCTGCAGATCTTTGGGAAGACACAAAATCAGTAAATATAGGCAGTCAAAACATTTGCAGATTCTACGCAAAAGGTATGTGCCTATATGGCACCAATATGAAAACAATACAGAAGGGGTCTAATAACCAGAGAACAATCCAAACGCTACTCATCAATCCTTACCAGCCTGATAAGAAGAACAAAAAAATTTATTATGAGAACAGACTCCAGAACATAAAAGGTGATATGAAAAGACCTGGAAGACCCTAGCTGCAATTCTAAGAAATAAAAAGATATCCAAAAACAACACCATTAAATTATCAAAAACAGATGAACCCTACTCTCACCAACTGAGACAGCAAACAGACTTAATGTTTTCTTCTCCACCATAGGAAAGAATCTAGCGAGTAAAATCCCAAGCTCAAACACCCGTCCAACAGACTACCTCACAAACACCTACCCTAATACGCTATTCCTAGCTCCTACCAACCCAATTGAAGTCTCGCTCATAATCAACACCCTTAAAAAAAAGGCAGGAGACATAAACAGCTTACCACCTTTTATGTACAAAAGCTTCACAGGTACTGTCACTAATTATAGCAACACTATTCAATAAATCCATTGAAGCCTCTACCTTCCCATCAATTCTCAAAATAGCTAGGGTCACCCGATCCACAAAGGAGGTGATCAAACAGACTTGAATAATTATAGACCAATTTCTAATTTACCACTGCTTTCTAAAATCTTCGAAAATTAATTCATAGACAGATCTATTCCTACCTCGTCTCACACAATGTACTCAACCCTCTGTCAATTTGGATTCAGGACCAACAAGAGCACAAACGATGCTATTATACACACGTTAGAGTTAATATACACCGTAATTGAGAAGAAAGAAGTCCCACTGGGAATCTTCATTGATCTACGCAAAGCTTTTGATACAGTCGACCATGATTTACTGCTCACAAAATTAGCACACTATGGTATAAGGGGGCCCCACTTAACTACCTTAAGTCATACCTAGCAACAGAAGCCAATACGTGTACACGAATGGAGCGAACTCTTCCACACAAACAAATTTCAGTCGGAGTCCCTCTCGGAAGTGTCCTGGGGCCGCCCTATTCCTCATTTACATAAATGATCTACCGAATGCATCACAACTACTCAAACCCATATTATTTGCAGATGACACAACATATGTCCTTCACCCAAATCCAGTCATACTGGCCAACACTGTTAATGCCGAATTACAGAAAATATCAACATGGATGACGACAAACAAGCTTACTCTCAATACTGACAAGACCTACTTCATAGAGTTTGGAAACAAAGCCACAAATGTTCCACTTAATATAACGCTCAATGGTTCACCCATCACAAGACTCACAGAGGGAAAATTCCTAGGAATCCACCTTGACAGTAGCCTTAAATTCAAACACGCATTCAACATATTTCCAAGAAAATCTCAAAGACATTAGACATATTATCAAAGTTATGTACTATGTGCCTCAATCAGCTCTCCCTTGCACTATATCATTCACTTATATACCCTTATCTCATCTATGGAATCTGTGCATTGGGATCAACAACATTAAATCACCTCAGACCACTCATAACCCAGAAAAAGGCTACAGTCAGAATGATAACAAATTCACACTCTAGACAGCATACTCCGCCAATATTCAATAGCCTAAAACTACTCACTGCAAAGAATATTCACACTTATTAGTGCCTATTACATACATAAAACCCCTATTCTCTAATATAAACCTCCGCTCAAAATTCTCCTCACCAACTTTAATACAACCCATGACCACAACACAAGACACAGATCACTTTTGATATACCCCGAGTCCATATCAACCTATGTAAAATTCTATGCACATAAAGGGCCCCAGAATCTGGAATTCATTACCAGTATATATTAAGATAAGCTTGTCTGAAAATCAATTTAAGACTCTTCTCAAAAACAACCTCCTCACCCTAAACTAAATATTCATACTGTAAACTATTTTAAAAAAATGCTCAATATTATTATCCCATAATACAGTTTCACTTTTACTAATATGTTAATATTATGTTACCCCTACTCACCCAAAACTAAATCCTCATACTATAAACTACTTTCAAAAAAGCTCAATGTTTTTTCCTTAAGATAATCTCAATTTTATATTACCATCATCCTAAACACTTGTTACAATTTAATATCATCATATTGTAATTATAACATTATAATATCATCATATTGTAATTATAACATTATTATATCATCATATTGTAATTATAACATTATAATATCATCATATTGTAATTTGAAATCAAATTTATAACTAGAATAAACTCAATCAATTTCCCTAATATAATATACATAGTCTATAAGTCATTAGATTAAGCTGCCCCTAATGCCATGGCATGTCAGTGGCTCTCCTTGCACTTCAGTTTATAATTGTAACTTTCAATATCTATGTAAAAATGCAATGAAATAAAATTTACTTTACTTTACTTTACTTTGCTGGAATAAACACACCAGAAAATGTGCCAACATGTTGAGGAAAGGAAAGTGTGGTTTCAACAAAGAGTGCAGATACTTCCATCCAGTAATGTGTCAAGCTTCAACACAATCCAGAAAATGTTATGACCTGAGCTGCCCAGACCACCATATAAAAGGAACAGTACGCTACAGAGAAAGCAGGAAAGGGAAAATGAACAGCAATCTTTTTTAGATATAAAGAGAAACAACCAGACCAAAAAATTGACAAAAGGGGAAATGGTACAGAGGGAACAGATGGGCAGCACAGTGGGACATGCCAAGACAGGCACCAGCTCATCAGGGCCGTATGAACAATCAAAGTCAGTACTGGAGAAACCAGGGTATGGGCACCAGGGGCCATACCAGGTAGGACATCACCAGTGGTACTAACGAAACACAAAGAAAGACCAAACATCCCAAATGGTAACTCCTGCTTCATATTTGCAAATATTCAGGGTCTGAAATCAAATAAAAAAGACAAAATTAGTTATGTTAGTGGACTCCCAGCAGAAGCGAATGCCATGTTTGGAGCATTTACAGAAACACATACAAGGGATGTTTTGGACGGAGAGATTAAGATAGAAAACTATAACATGTATAGATGTGATAGAATTAATAGGTCACAGGGAGGAGTAGGACTCTATGTAAAAAATACTCTCTTTTTCACAGAAGTGTTGAAAGCTACGAATGATATAATAGAAATCCTCGGCATTAAAGTGGAAAAAAAGGAACTAGTAATTTTCCTAGTATACAAACCACCATCAGCAACTGCGGAGGAATTCACAGATCAGTTAAGGAAGATAAATAGCTATCTGGATAGGTAGAAAACCCCCAGACATTTTACTCCTTGGAGATTTTAATCTCCTCATGTAAAATGGAAGATGATGCAACATAAGTTAAACCAGAAATATCTCCTGGAAGCACCCTGGCTCAACAGGCACATCCCAGGGAACTAATGAGGTTTTGGAAAAGTATCATTAAAACCAACAGATAATTGATCCCACTAGAAATGAAAATACCCTTGATTTGATATTCAAAAACAACGAGGAACTAATCAGAGACATAACAGTTACAAAAACAATATACGTACTTGATCATAACATCAAGAAGTTCAAACGAGTATTAACTCGGGTTAGGGAACGCGGCACTAATGTTAGAGAGGGGATTTAGTAAGTATAAAAACGCTTGGGACTGCCTTCTTGTAAGCTGCACCTGGGCAAGAACTGTTGACACCGACACCCTGAGCCCTTTCCCCAGATTTAAACAGGGAAAAATTTCTAGGTTACTGCAGCCAAAGATTTCTCCACTACATGCATGATTATAAAGGGGTTTTTAACTTACTTGATGGAGTGGAAATGTGTCCCGGGTCTTCCTAAGCAAACCCCCCTCCAAACAATGGGGGAAGAATCTTAACCAAAAATTAATGGTATTAGTGTCCTGCCTGTACCTCAAGTTCCCGGGTTTTTAAAAGGATACCCTTCAATTTTCAGTAAGGACACTACTTCTAGACTAATACGGGGGTTGCCCACAATTATTATAGTGGGCTTTCCCCCAAACCCCAGCTAAATAACCCCACCCCTCCGAATACCCGGGCCAGCTATACTAAGAGAAATGGAAATTGCTTACTGGGGGGCCGGGCCAGAACGAAATCCACAGCGGGAAAGCCTCTGTGATTTTTGGTTTCCCCAGGCAAGTATTTTGAAGACAGGGGGGACCCAGCCTAGCTCTAGTTTTTAACACCCGACGCTAGTTAAGAAAAAGAAGGGCGCTCTCCCCGTTAGATTCAAGTGTGGAGCTCCAGTTCTCTCACTAACATACCAATGCCTTTTAATTATGTCTCCTATTTGGGGGTGGGGGGCCATTATTAATATCTAACGTTGCCTCAATAATCCTAATATTGTTATAACGTAAAACTTTCCTAGGCCTTCCTAGGAGAAAAAATTTCAATTAAAAGAAAATTGTTCCCCAAAACTTAAATTTGATGTTTTTTTGGGGGGTTGGGGTTCAGAACCCCGGGGAAAACCATTTTTGGCCCCTTTTTCCCCCTTACCCTGGGAAATTTTGAGACCAATAAATTTTCCCATCCTCCCCCCCAAGGGCTCACTAATTCCCTTCAACCCCGGGCCCCGGAAAACCCACCCGGTCCTCTGAGGATTGGTCTAACTGTTTCCAGTTTTGTGGGTTCCCCTTTGGGGGAAACGTTTTGGGGATCAACCCCCTTCCCTTTAATTTAATTTTTTTAATTTTTAGTTGTCTAGACCATTTTCCCCCCAGTCCCAATCCCTGATGTTTTCCCCTGATACGGGTTTCCCCTGGGTTTAATAAAAATTTCTCCTTTTGGGTCCCCCAAAAAAGCGTCCCCCCAAGGGGTTTCCTCCCCCCCTTTGGTTTGGACCGGGCAGTTCATCGTGTCCCTAACATTCATTATCACTCCCCCCAGTTATGGTGTCGTTTTCCCCCTCTGGGTTGGGAACTCAGGGGGAATTTGCCCCATGATATATCCTACTGGGGATCAAAAACCAATTCCTTCCTTAAAGTCCTCGGAACGGAATCATCTAGATAGTTGGCTCCCCCAGTATACCCACATTTCTGACTGTGTCAGTGATAATGCCTGGTCCGCCATTTCACCAAGGTCTTTCAATCGCTTTTTTTGGGTAAAAACCCTTTGGCAAAGCCCCGGAACGTCTTTACTACCAAAGCTATAATATTTCTGCAATGTCCACCCAATTTAACAGTGACATCCCCAAAAAATCATAAGACTTGGGGGGGCCCGACTTATACCCCCCAAGCCATTAATTTGTCGGTGGCCTTTAACTT
>WNWK01021900.1:0-33427 GCA_009830355.1 Cherax destructor | reverse complement strand
CACGAAACTTCTGGGGAGGTAGTGTATTTCCCACAAGGTAAGGGAATTTTTGTTCTCCATCAGAGGGGCATTGAAGACTGTCTTGGGTCGGGCTGGGGGGCCACAACCTTAGGTATGGTGACGTGGCTTCAAGGGGGAATACCTGACGTTTCATAACGACCGGATAGCTGTTAGCTCCCAAAATTATATCATCCTACCTATTTACAAACTGGATACAAGTTTATAAAAGAAAGATATTTTTAGTTTAGCTATTACTGAAAATATCTCCAATATAAACTTATATGATAAAATATACATGAAATATAATTTTTTTTTTGGTATACTTCAAGATCCCAAAACCCACCAAGATATAATGATCAATTTGTTGTACATTGAAAAGCACCAAAATTAGTGATAAATTGTTGTAAAATTGAGCACCAGAAACGGGATCACATTGTTGTACATTGTAGCACCAGAGATACAATGATCACATTGTTGTACATTGTAGCACCAGAGATACAGTGATCACATTGTTGTACATTGTAGCACCAGAGATACAATGATCACATTGTTGTACATTGTAGCACCAGAGATACAATGATCACATTGTTGTACATTGTAGCACCAGAGATACAATGATCACATTGTTGTACATTGTAGCACCAGAGATACAATGATCAAGCTGTTATACATAGCAACACCAACAATAAATTAAACAAATATAACACATAAATAAAAGGATCAGATGAAAAACAGATGATGTGGCTGGCTGGGAGGTTCCTCTCTTCTGGCTGGCTGGGGGTTCCTCTCTTCTGGCTGGCGGGGGAGGTTCCCTTTTCTGGCTGGCTGGGACGTTCTCTTCTGGCTGGCTGGGAGGTTCCTATCTTCTGGCTGGCTGGGAGGTTCTTCTCTTCTGGCTGGCTGGGAGGTTCCTCTCTTCTGGCTGGTTGGGAGGTTCTTCTCTTCTGGCTGGCTGGGAGGTTCCTCTCTTCTGGCTGGCTGGGAGGTTCTTCTCTTCTGGCTGGCTGGGAGGTTCCTCTCTTCTGGCTGGCTGGGAGGTTCCTCTCTTCTGGCTGGCTGGGAGGTTCCTCTCTTCTGGCTGGCTGGGAGGTTCCTCTCTTCTGGCTGGCTGGGAGGTTCCTCTCTTCTGGCTGGCTTGGAGGTTCCTCTCTTCTGGCTGGCTGGGAGGTTCTTCTCTTCTGGCTGGCTGGGAGGTTCTTCTCTTCTGGCTGGCTGGGAGGTTCCTCTCTTCTGGCTGGCTGGGAGGTTCTTCTCTTCTGGCTGGCTGGGAGGTTCCTCTCTTCTGGCTGGCTGGGAGGTTCCTCTCTTCTGGCTGGCTGGGAGGTTCCTCTCTTCTGGCTGGCTGGGAGGTTCCTCTCTTCTGGCTGGCTGGGAGGTTCCTCTCTTCTGGCTGGCTGGGAGGTTCTTCTCTTCTGGCTGGCTGGGAGGTTCTTCTCTTCTGGCTGGTTGGGAGGTTCTTCTCTTCTGGCTGGCTGGGAGGTTCCTCTCTTCTGGCTGGCTGGGAGGTTCTTCTCTTCTGGCTGGCTGGGAGGTTCTTCTCTTCTGGCTGGTTGGGAGGTTCTTCTCTTCTGGCTGGCTGGGAGGTTCCTGTCTTCTGGCTGGCTGGGAGGTTCCTGTCTTCTGGCTGGCTGGGAGGTTCTCTTCTGGCTGGCTGGGAGGTTCATCTCTTCTGGCTGGCTGAGAGGTTCCTCTCTTCTGGCTGGCTGGGAGGTTCCTCTCTTCTGGCTGGCTGGGAGGTTCCTCTCTACAGGCTGGCTGGGAGGTTCCTCTCTTCAGGCTGGCTGGGAGGTTCCTTTCTTCTGGCTGGCTGGGAGGTTCTTCTCTTCTGGCTGGCTGGGAGGTTCCTCTCTTCTGGCTGGCTGGGAGGTTCTTCTCTTCTGGCTGGCTGGGAGGTTCCTCTCTTCTGGCTGGCTGGGAGGTTCCTGTCTTCTGGCTGGCTGGGAGGTTCCGTTCCTGTCTTCTGGCTGGCTGGGAGGTTCCTGTCTTCTGGCTGGCTGGGAGGTTCCTGTCTTCTGGCTGGCTGGGAGGTTCTCTTCTGGCTGGCTGGGAGGTTCCTCTCTTCTGGCTGGCTGGGAGGTTCTTCTCTTCTGGCTGGCTGGGAGGTTCTCTTCTGGCTGGTTGGGAGGTTCTTCTCTTCTGGCTGGCTGGGATGTTCCTCTCTTCTGGCTGGCTGGGAGGTTCCTGTCTTCTGGCTGGCTGGGAGGTTCTCTTCTGGCTGGCTGGGAGGTTCCTCTCTTCTGGCTGGCTGGGAGGTTCCTCTCTACAGGCTGGCTGGGAGGTTCCTCTCTTCAGGCTGGCTGGGAGGTTCCTCTCTTCTGGCTGGCTGGGAGGTTCTTCTCTTCTGGCTGGCTGGGAGGTTCCTCTCTTCTGGCTGGCTGGGAGGTTCCTTTCTTCTGGCTGGCTGGGAGGTTCCTTTCTTCTGGCTGGCTGGGAGGTTCTTCTCTTCTGGCTGGCTGGGAGGTTCCTCTCTTCTGGCTGGCTGGGAGGTTCCTCTCTTCTGGCTTGCTGGGAGGTTCCTGTCTTCTGGCTGGCTGGGAGGTTCCTGTCTTCTGGCTGGCTGGGAGGTTCCTGTCTTCTGGCTGGCTGGGAGGTTCCTGTCTTCTGGCTGGCTGGGAGGTTCCTGTCTTCTGGCTGGCTGGGAGGTTCCTGTCTTCTGGCTGGCTGGGAGGTTCCTGTCTTCTGGCTGGACCAGGTTTACAGGGATACAATGATCACATGCAATAACATCTGAGGACACAGGTTTCTTTGTGACCTTCCCTGTTATTATATATGTACCTGTATATATTGATATTAAAACACTTGTGTTGTAATATATATGGGCAGTGTTGCATGTAGTTGCCCTCACAACATACAATCTCAACACTCATTAACACTGTTATAAAGTGTTCTTCACTCACACACTATCAGTACCACTATTCACACCTTGTAATTGTTGTTTCTAACTGAATTCCTGTGACATTCAGATTCATTATTTACTTATCTCTTAACAAAACAAATAAGGTACAAATATACATTATTTGTATCACTGAGATTCTTATACATCGTGAAGTAACTTTATTATAAGAACATTTCTCCCACTATAATAAAGTTATGCATAATAACACTAGAGATACAGAGTTCACACTGTTATACATTGTAACACCATAAATACATACACCAAACTGGTATACATATTAATACATAAGATACAAAAGACGATGTTATATACAGAAACTTACATACAATTAATTTAAACAGATTACAAACTATGACATATAAATAAAAGAATAAAATTAAAAATAACTGGCCTCCCCATGGTGGTGTAACTGGCCTCTCCATGGTGGTGTAACTGGCCTCTCCATGGTGGTGTAACTGGCCTCTCCATGGTGGTGTAACTGGCCTCTCCATGGTGGTGTAACTGGCCTCTCCATGGTGGTGTAACTGGCCTCTCCATGGTGGTGTAACTGGCCTCTCTATGGTGGTGTAACTGGCCTCTCAATGGTGGTGTAACTGGCTTCTCCATGGTGGTGTAACTGGCCTCACCATGGTGGTGTAACTGGCCTCACCATGGTGGTGTAACTGGCCTCTCCATGGTGGTGTAACCGGAAGGGAAGTTCTTCTGTTCTGGCTGGACTACGGTACCAGTCTACCCGGGTGGATGTATTTACAGAGCACAGATTTCTGTGTGTCCTCTTCTGTAATTACATCTGTCTATATATAAGGATATTAAAACATTTGTTCTAATATCATATATGGGTAGTGGTCCATGGGAAGGCTACATTTGAAGAGTTAAGTTCCTCTTTAAGATAATGCTGTGTTTGGGGTTCACAGCTCTCAACGTCCACCTCAAATGCTGTGTTTGGGGTTCACAGCTCTCAACGTCCACCTCAAATGCTGTGTTTGGGGTTCACAGCTCTCAACGTCCACCTCAAATGCTGTGTTTGGGGTTCACAGCTCTCAACGTCCCCCTCAAATGTTCTATAACAGTTCTTATTTTTCTTCTGATGCGAAGCTGTTTTGTTAGTCGAGTGAGTGTGTGAGTGTACAGCATATTATTGTTCATTGTTAAAAAGTGTTGAGTGGGTGTGGGAGTGTAGACCACATTATTACACCTTGGTTAAGAATACTGAGTGGGTGTGGGAGTGTAGACCACATTATTACACTTTGTTAAGAATATTGAGTGGGCGTGGGAGTGTAGACCACATTATTACACCTTGGTTAAGAAAACTGAGTGGGTGTGGGAGTGTAGACCACATTATTACACCTTGTTAAAGAATATTGAGTGGGTGTGGGAGTGTAGACCACATTATTACACCTTGTTAAAGAATATTGAGTTGGTGTGGGAGTGTAGACCACATTATTACACCTTGTTAAAGAATATTGAGTGGGTGTGGGAGTGTAGACCACATTATTACACCTTGTTAAAGAATATTGAGTGGGTGTGGGAGTGTAGACCACATTATTACACCTTGGTTAAGAATACTGAGTGGGTGTGGGAGTGTAGACCACATTATTACACCTTGGTTAAGAATACTGAGTGGGTGTGGGAGTGTAGACCACATTATTACAAATTGTTAAAGAATATTGAGTGGGTGTGCGAGTGTAGGGGTCGAAATATGACAGTTAAATCCGTCGAGGGTGATAAAATATGACAGGGAAACCTTTCCAGGTCGACAATAAAGGACAGAGAAACCCTTCCATTACGACCAAATATTACAGGGAAACCTGTCCAGGGCGACGAAATATGACAGAGAAACCTGTCCTGGACGATGAAATATGACAGAGAAACCTTTCCAGGGCGATGAAATATGACAGAGAAACCTTTCCAGGGCGATGAAATATGACAGGGAAACTGTTTCAGGCGATGGAATATGGCAGTGAAACCTGTCCAGGACGATGGAATATGACAGAGAAACTCTTTCAGGCGATGGCATATGACAGGGAAACTTGTCCAGTGCGATGAAATATAATAGTGAAATTCTCCAGGGCTCAGGAAGATGAGACAGACACCTGTACAGATCGACGAAATTTGACAGGGAAACCTGTCCAGGGCGTAGAATTTAGACAGGAAAAACGGTCCAGGGTGATGAAATATGACAGGGAAACCTTCCAGGGCAATGAAATATATCATGTCAACCTGTCCAAAGCGACGAATTTTGACAGTGAAACTTGTTCAGGGAGATGGTATATGCCAGGAAACTTGTGTTTCCGATAGAATATGACAGGGAAACTTGTCCAGGGCGATTAAATATGACAGGGAAATATGTCCCGGACGATGGAGTATGAGAAAGAAAAATGTCCCGAGCGATGGAATATGACAGAGAACCCCGTATAGACCGACCAAATATGACAAAGAAACCTGTCCAGGGCGTCCAAATATGACGAGGAAACCCATCGAGAGTGATTGAATATGACAAGGAAACCCGTCCAAGGCGATGAAATATGACAGAGAAACCTGTCCAGGGCGATGAAATATGACAGAGAAACCTGTCCAGGGCGATGAAATATGACAGAATACACTTCTATGGAGACGAGATATGACAAGGAATCTCGTCCAGGGCGACGAAATATGACAGGGAAATCTGTCCATGAGGATGAAATAAGAGGTGGAAACCTGTCCAGGGCGATGGAGTATGACAGGTAAACCCGTCCATGACGATGTAATATTACAATACCTGTCCAAGGATAATATGACAGTGAAACCTGTCACAACTACACAACTACCAACCCTACACATCAGCCACCAAAACACATCTACCAGCACTACACATCTAGCACCAGTACACATTTACCACCACTACAAATCTACCACCACTACACATCTACCAGCACAACACATGTACCACCACTAAACATCTACCACCACAACACATATACCACCACTTCACATCTACCACATCACATCTACCACCACTACACATCTACCAGCACAACACATCTACCACAACTAAACATCTACCACCACAACACATATACCACCACTTCACATCTACCACATCACATCTACCACCACAACACATCTACCACCACAACACATCTACCACAACTAAACATCTACCAACACAACATATATACCACTACTACACATCTACCACAGCACATCTACCACCAATACACATCTACCACCACAACACATCTGCCTCCACTACACATCTGCCACCACTACACATCAACGACCACTTCACATCTACCAACACTACACATCTACCACCACAACACATCTACCACCACTAAACATCTACCACCACTACACATCTACCACCACTACACATCAACCACCACTACACATCTACCGCCACTACACATCTACCACCACAAAACACCTACCACCACAACACATCTACCACCACTACACATCTACCACCACTACACATCTACCACCACTGCACATCTACCACCACAAGTCATCTACCACCACTAAACATCTACCACCACAACGCTTCTACCACCACTACACATCTACCACCACTACATATCTACCACAGCATATCTACCACCACCACACAACTACCAACCCTATACATCAGCCACCACAACACATCTACCACCACTGCACATCTACCACCACAAGTCATCTACCACCACTAAACATCTACCACCACAACGCTTCTACCACCACTACACATCTACCACCACTACATATCTACCACAGCATATCTACTACCACCACACAACTACCAACCCTATACATCAGCCACCACAACACATCTACCAGCACTACACATCTAGCACCACCACACATCTACCACCACTGCACATCTACCACCACAAGTCATCTACCACCACTACACATCTACCACCACTACATATCTACCACAGCATATCTACCACCACCACACAACTACCAACCCTATACATCAGCCACCACAACACATCTACCAGCACTACACATCTAGCACCACCACACACCTAGCACCACTACTCATCTACCACCATTACACATCTATCACTACTACACATCTACCATTATTACACATCTATCACCATTACACATCTACCACCACTATGCATCTATCACCACTACACATCTATCACCACTACACATCTATCACCACTACACATCTACCACCAATACACATCTATCACAGCAAAACATCAACCAAAACTACACATCTATCACAGCATATCTACCACCACTACACAACTACCAACCCTACACATCAGCCACCACAACATATCTACCAGCACTACACATCTAGCACCACTATGCATCTAGCACCACTACACATCTACCATCACTACACATCTATGTACACTACACATCTACCACCACAACACATCTACCACTACAACACATCTACCAGCACAACACATCTACCACAACAACACATCTACCACCACTACACATTGACCACCACTACACATCTACCAGAACACATCTACTACCACCACACATCTGCCACCACTACATATCTGCCACCACTACACATCTACAACCACTACATATCTACCACCACTTCACATCTACCATCACTACACATCTACCACAACTGCACATCTACCACCACTACAATCCCGATCTACCACCACTAATCTACTCATCTATCAACCCTACACACCATATCTACCAGCACTACACATCTACAACCAGAACACATCTACCAGAACACATGTAACACCACTACACATCTGCCACCACTATACACCTACCACCACTACACATCTACAACTACTACACATCTACCACCACAATACATATACCACCACTACTCATCTACCACCACTAGACTTACCACCACTACACACCTACCACCAGTACACATCTACCACCACTACACCTCTACCTCTACAACACATCTACCACCACTTCACATTTACAACCACTTCACATTTACAACCACTACTCATCTACCACAACTACAATACCCATCTACTACCACTGTATTACACATCTACCACCACAACATATCTACCACCACTACACATCTACCACAACTACACATCTATAACCACTGCAATACCCATCTACCACCACTACACTGCACATGTACCACTACTCATCTACCACCATGACACTACACATCTTCCACCATGACACTACATCTTCATCCACAATACTACATCTACCACCACTACACTACACATCTATACCCACTACACTACACATGTTCCACCACTAAACTACACATCTATAACCACTACACTTCACATCTTCCACCACTACACTATACATCTTTCATCACTTATCTACCACCACTACACTACATATCTGTCATTACACACCTAGCCCAATACACTACATCTACCACTACTACACTACACATCTACCAAAACAGCTTCCACTACACATCTACCAAAACAGCTTCCACTACACTATACATCTTTGACCACTACACTATATTTTTGTTTAATTACATATATAATGCCACTACACTACATATCTATTATTGCACTTCTATGACAACTACACTACACACCCACTAACATTACACTACTCTTCCACAACCACTACACTACATATCTACAACCACTACACTATTAAACTACTACCACTACACAATACATCTTTCATCATTTCATATCTAATACCACTTCACTATATATCTATCATTGCACATCTACCACCACTAGATATCTACCACCATTGCACTACTCATCTACCACTACTAGATATCTACCACTATTGCACTACTCATCTGCCACATTTCATATATTTTAACCTCACTATAATTTCTGTAACATTGTTATTTAATAAGTACCACATTACACATAATAAACCCTCAATGTAATTCTGTAACATATTTCTAATAAGTACCACAATACATATATTCTAACCTCACTATAATCTCCAAGAGACTTATATTATACTAGGATATAAAGGTAATCTGTATATCTGGTTTATTATAACTCTTGCTAGCATAAACTTATAGTATGGATTTCTTAAATAAATACAAGAGTAGACCAAACAACGCTTCAAAAAGGAAGATAGAAGAGGAAAATTCGAAGTTTCCTCCTTCCAAAAAATGTAAGGATGAAAAAATGAGCAACACGAGTTGCTATCTGGAAAACAAAAATGAGACAAGAATAAGTACTGACATTCTTGCCTCTGACTTGTACCTCAGTTCTTCAGATGAATCTTCTGCAGAGGAATCTTCCAATAAGTGTAGACCAAACAACGCTGTGAAAAGGAAGAGAGAAGATGAAAATTCGGAGTTCCCCCCTTCCAAAAAATGTAAGGATGAAAAAATGAGGAACAAAATGTACGATCTGGAAAAGGAAAATGTTGTCTCTGATTTGTTGCTCAGTTCTTCAGACGAATCCTCTGATGACGACACCACAGATAGTGATTCCTCTGATAACGACACCACAGATTATGATTCCTCTGATAACGACGAAACTTATAAAGATAAGAAACATAAGAAATACCTGGAGGATCTTGAACGGCAGGGACTCCTAATTCAGGAACTGGCTTTTGGTGATGACGACGACTACCGTAGTGATAGTGACGACAACAACTACCGTACTGATGGTGATCGCGATGGTTTTTATTTAGATCGTGATGAACCAGAGGCTGATTATGAGTATGAAAATGGTTATGATTACAGACACACTGACGATGAAGATAGTGCTAATTATGGAAATTCTGATCCAGAAAATTATGAAAACTATTGAATGGGAAAATATTGAAGCGGCGAGGAGGATTTTGAGGAATATTGATATAGTACTGCCGCCGTAGTTATCACTTATATGTTATACATTTTATATTTAAGTTATATATTTTTTATTGTGTAATTTTAATAGTAAGTAACATTGAAGGGGAAGTAATGTATGATGGATGATGGTGGCCAGCCAGTTAAAAACTATATAAAGTAGAGTGAAGGAGAGAGAATGTTGGTGGTAAGAATATTATAGGGGAATGGTTAAAATAATAGACGTCATTTTTAGTGAAACAAGTGGTGGAGGCTCCACCCTCACTCTGCTTAGTTTACACACACAACCCGCACATATAAAAAGGAGAAGAGCTTACGACGACGTTTCGGTCCGACTTGGACCATTTACAAAGTCACACTAACACACAGGACAGGAAGAAGGGGTATTTATAGGCAGGCAGACAGGGGAGGGCACAAGAAAGTGGTGAAGGGGTAAATAAGGGAGGTAATAGTGGTAGTGATAGTAGTAGTAGTAGTAGTGGAGTCAGTCACATTCTAGGAAAGGAGCACTGCAATGAAGCTGGCAGCCCGCACAGGGTAAGGACAACAACACAGAGGGGGAAAAATGAAAATAAAATAAAATAAAGAAGGACAAATACAATGCAATAGAAAGGAAAGAAAACACAGAGCATTTAACAATGTAATGGGAGAGGAAAGCATCAACAGAGACAAAGCCAGGGCTAAGATTCATACAGGGAAAGTTGTGTATAAGGGAGGATTCAACCAGATGGCGACTGTGAAAGTTGGACGTAGGGTAGACAGTTTTAGAAGAAGACCAATCAATAGGATGACTGTGATCTCTGACATGACAGAAAAGAGCAGAGATCACAGTCATCCTATTGATTGGTCTTCTGCTAAAACTGTCTACCTTACATCTAACTATCACAGTCGCTGTCTGGTTGAATCCTCCCTTATCAACTTTCCCTGTATGAATCTTAGCCCTGGTTTGTCTGTTGATGCTTCTCCCATTACATTGTTAAATGCTCCAAACTTCAGAACACCTGTGACTTAACCTGATTCCTTCCCCTTCTATCTCTTCCCCCTTCTCCTCTTTCTCCTTTCTCCTCTGTGTTTTCTTTCTTTTCTTTTGCCTTGTATTTGTCCTACTTTATTTCATTTTATTTTCATTTTTCCCCTCTGTGTTGTTGTCCTTACCCTGTGCGGGCCGCCAGCTTCATTGCAGTGCTCCTTTCCTAGAATATGACTGTCTCCACTACTACTACTACTAGTACTACCACTACTACCTCCATTATTACCCCTCCACCACTTTCTTGTGCCCTTCCCTGTCTGCCTGCCTATAAATACCCCTTCTTCCTGTCCTGTGTGTTAGTGTGACTTTGTAAATGGTCCAAGTCGGACCGAAACGTCGTCGTAAGCTCCTCTCCTTTTTATATGTGCGGGTTGTGTGTGTATTGTTCCAGTCACGGTATTGTGGCTTTTTTGTTATTTATCTGCTTAGTCCAGGGGCTGTACCTCAACATTACAGTGGTAATGAACTATTTACATGTACATAATTGGTTGCAGTAGTAATGAGTTGAATATACAAACATGAAGTAAGTCAGGGAAACAAGACTCATCACTCCACCTCAGACATCACAACTTTTGATACTCTAATTTATTCAATGTTCTTTGATCTCATTCTTATTTTGTATTAATTTTATATTAGTTTTTTTTCTTTTTATTGTTTTTTTTAATTTTATTAACATTTTATTATGTTTAACAATATATTTTTTCTTTGCTATATATATACTGCTGGGAAGCTGGACAAAGTATTTGAGATGTAACTCTGAGTTGTTATCTATGTTGATTTACTCCCTATTGTATTCTTGTCAATGTACTTTCTCAATGTATTTTGTCAATGTATTTTGCCTTTAAATAAAGTATATAGAAAATTTAGAGGCGTGTGTACAACAGGAGATATGCGGAGTAAGTGAGTGTATGACCGAGTGTATGTACACAGAGAGGCGTGTGTACACCCAGGAGATATGCGGAATAAGTGAATGTATGACTGAGTGTATGAACACAGAGAGGCGTGTGTACACCCAGGATATAAGCGGAGTAAGTGAGTGTATGACTGAGTGTATGCACACAGAGAGGCGTGTGTACACCAGAAGATATACGGAGTAAGTGAGTGTATGTACACAGAGAGGCGTGTGTACACCCAGGAGATATACGGAGTAAGTGAGTGTATGACTGAGTGTATGTACACAGAGAGGCGTGTGTACACTTAGGAGATATCTACCTGGAGTCTACCTGGAGGGCTTTCCGGGGATCGACGTCCCCTCGGCCCGGTCTATGACCAGGCCTCCCGGTGGATCAGGGCCTGATCAACGAGGCTGTTACTGCTGGCTGCACGTAGTCCAACGTACGATCCACACCCCGGCTGATCTGGCACTGACTTTAGGTATCTGTTCAGCTCCCTCTTGAAGGCAACCAGAGGTCTACTGGTAATGCCCCTTATGGCTGATGGGAGGCTGTTGAACAGTCTTGGGCCCCGGACACTTATTGTGTTTTTTCTTAGTGTACCAGTGGCGCCACTACTTTTCACTGGGGGTACGTTGCACCGTCTGCAAAGTCTTTTGCTTTCGTATGGAGTGGTTTCTGTGTGCAAATTAGGGACCAGTCCCTCCAGATTCTTCCAGGTGTAGATTATGATATATCTCTCTCGCCTGCGCTCCAGTGAATATAAGTCTAGTGCTTCCAGGCGTTCCCAGTAGTTAAGGTGTTTGATGGAACTTATACATGCAGTAAAGGTTCTCTGTACATTCTCTAGATCTGCAATTTCACCTGCCTTGAATGGGGATGTTAATGTACAGCAGTATTCTAGCCTAGAGAGAACAAGTGATTTAAAAAGGATCATCATTGGCTTGGCATCTCTTGTCTTGAATGTTCTCATTATCCATCCTATAAGTTTCCTCGCAGATGTAATAGTGGCATTGTTGAGGTCCTTGAAGGTGAGGTCTTCGGACATTACCACACCCAGGTCCTTCACATTACTTTTCCGCTCTATTGTGTGATTGGAGTTTGTAATATACTCAGTCCTACCTATTATTTCCTCCAGTTTTCCATAACGGAGTAGTTGGAATTTGTCTTCATTGAACATCATATTGTTCTCTTTTGCCCATTTTAAAAATTGGTTTATATCTTCTTGGAGATTTGCCGTGTCCTCAATGGATGACACTCTCATGCAGATCCTAGTATCATCTGCAAAGGATGATACAGTGCTATGGTTTACATCTCTGTCTATGTCTGATATGAGAATAAGGAATATGATAGGTGCGAGTAATGTGTCTTGTGGGAAAGAGCTCTTCACTATGGCAGCATCCGATTTAACTCTGTTTACCACTACTCTTTGTGTTCGATTGGTTAGGAAGTTGAAGATCCATCTGCCTACTTTGCCAGTTATCCCTTTAGCACGCATTTTGTGTGTTATTACACCATGATCGCACTTGTCAAAGGCTTTTGCAAAATCTGTGTATACTACATCTGCATTCTGCTTGTTTTCCAGAGCATCTAAGACCATACCATAGTGGTCTAGCAGTTGTGAGATTCAGGAGCGACCTGCTCTGAAACCATGTTGCCCTGGGTTGTGCAATTTTTGGGAGTCCAGGTGGTTTGCTATCCTGCTTCTTAGAATTCTTTCAAAGATTTTTATGATATGGGACGTTAAAGCTATTGGTCTATAGTTTTGGCTATTGCTTTGCTGCTACCTTTATTTAGTGGGGCTATATCCGTTTCTTTTAGTGACTGTGGAATCTCGCCTGTGTCTAAGCTCCTTGTCCATAGTATACTTAGGGCCTGTGAGAGGGGTTTCTTGCAGTTCATAATGAACACAAAGTTCCACGAGTCTGGGCCTGGGGCTGAGTGCATGGGCATGTCGTTGATAGCTTTCTCAAAGTCTAGAGGAGTTAGGGTTATGTTAGAAATTTGGCATACATTGGCAGGGTTTTGAGGCTCATTCATGAACAAATTGTTTGGACTGTCTATCCTTAGATGGATTATTGTTTCGCTGAACACAGAGTCATACTGAGATTTCAGTATCTCACTCATTTCTTTGTTGTCATCTGTGTAAGATCCGTCTTGTCTGAGCAGGGGCCCTATACTAGAAGTGGTTTTTGCCTTTTTTTTCGCATATGAAAAGAAATATTTCGAGTTTCTTTCAATTTCACTAATCGCTTTTAGCTCCTCTTGACTCTCCTGGATCCTGTATGAGTCCTTTAATTTTAGCTCAATATTTTCCACTTCCCTGGTTAGCGCTTCCTTCCGTGAATCAGTGATTCTTCGTCTTCTCCTGTATAGGGAGCGTCTCTCTCTCTCTCCCGTTTACTTCTTCTCTTCTTTTTTCGTAGAGGAATATGCCTTGAACATACTTCAGCTACCAGGTGGTTGACCTTTTCAAGGCACTGGTTAGGGTCCATGTAATTTAAGATATCTTCCCAACATGCTTCATTTACTCCATAGTTTTCCAGATCCCAGTTGATGTTCTTGTTGTTGAAGTTGAATTTGGTAAAGGTACCCTCATAGCTATATGCGTTTTGCTGATCAGGTCTCCTGTGCATGTACGTCTGGACTTCGATTAGATTGTGATCAGAATTTGTTGTTTTTGATATTGTTATGTTTCTTACCAGGTCCTCATTATTTGTAAAGATAAGGTCTAGTGTGTTCTCTAGTCTCGTTGGCTCCACTATCTGCTGACTTAGGGTGTGTTTGTTGCAGAAATTCAGCAGCTCATGTGTGTGTAACTTTTCATCTGAGCTGCCTCCAGGGATTATTTCTGCTACAACATTATTTGTTATATTCTTCCATTTTGTATGTCTAAGATTGAAGTCACCAAGCAGCAAGATGTTTGGGGATGGGGATGGAAGGTTTTCCAGACAGGAGTAAATTTTTAATAGTTGTTCTTTGAACTGTTGGGAAGTTGTATCTGGTGGCTTGTATACAAGTACAATGACTAGGTTTTGGTTCTCGATTTTTATTGTCAGAACTTCAACTACATCATTTGTGGTGTTCAGTATCTCTGTGCAAATGAGCGACTCTTTGACATACAGGCCAACCCATCCCTTGTTGCCTGTTCTTTCTGTCGCATCTGAAAAGGTTGTAACCAGGTATCCATATTTCACTGTCAAAGTAATCTTTTGCGTGGGTCTCTGTGAAGGCTGCAAACAGTACATTTGACTCCCCTAGAAGTCCACTAATGAAAGGAATTTTGTTGTTGGTAGATGGTTTAAGGCCCTGTATATTAGCAAATATAAATGAGGTTGTGTTGCATGTTTGTTGGGGGGGATTTCATTGTTGGCATCAGTAGTTGTGAGTCCGGAGGGGCCACTTGCTGTGCCTCCAGTCTAACAAGGCTCCAAGGTGGTGGACTAATTTGGTTACCTCTTTCCATTTTCTTTCTTCGTTTCTTACCATTAAAAAATCACTTGGGGTGGGGTTTTCATAACTACCATAGCTACTATGGTTTGTTGTATGGGGTATGCGCCTCCTGGTTCCTTTTAGGTGGTATGTGGACAGAATTTGGCTGTAGGAGGTAGGACACACTCCTTTAGAAGGAGGTCCCAGCAGTTTTGGGATGCTCAAAGTTGCATATCCCATTCGTTTGCCCTGATATTCCGTGTTTACAGATGCCCCAAACATAGTATTTGCACCATTTTGTTTTTGGCTGGGTACAAATCGTGCTGGATGTATTCCTAGTCTATGCAGATCCTAGGTCTGCACCACAGTCCACCACAGCCAAACCCGAGACACCACCATCTGATAACATGGGGCCAACATTTTCCCTGGAAGAAGACTCTCCTACTATATCTGTACTAGGGGCTATGGCTGTGATGGCTGTAGACGAGTCTACCCCGGTAGAGGACTCCTCTACTACATCTGTACTAGAGGCTATGGCTGTGGAGGACTCTTCCCCTACATTTGTACTAGAGGCTATGGCTGTGGTGGCTGTGGAGGGGTCTTTAACCAAATCCTGATTTTCACTATGGCTGGGGGCTGGATCTGGGTCAGCCCTAGGGCTGGGGACTGGGCTAGCTGATTTTTTTGCCTCCTGTGTTTTTTTCGGTGGGTGACTGTTTATTTTTGGGTCAATTGTTGTAGACTGGGCATTGTGCATGTTAAACTTTACTCCTCTCCTATCTTCCCGTGTTCTATATATACCGGGTAGACTATTCAAAAGTTCCTCCTTTCTTTCATGCTTATTGTTCATTAACCTCCTGATTGCTTTCCTGATATCTGTCCATAGTTCCACATCCTTGTTGCAGATCCAGAAACACCTGTCTTGATAGATGTCATTTTTGGTTGCTGTGTTAATTCTTGAACATGTGAAATGATGTTTTGAAAAGCAAAGGTTGCATGTGATTCTAGATTTTTCCCAGAGCCTTTTCACATGTCCCACAGGTATACTGTACTGCCATCATGCCTTTATCCTATTTGCAACTGTGTACCACTAGAGCCTTGATTTTCACTGCACTCAGGAGTGGTGGTATGAGGTCAATGCATGGGTATGTGGGATGTACTAATTATGGAGACTTACTACATATTATATTCTATTCTATTATAATATGCATTTAATTCGGTCTGTTCACTGTATAACTCTTTCCATATTTATTCCCCTCTGATCACTCATATATATATTTTAATTTACTGGTCTTGCTGAGTTCCTCACACTGGTCAAGACTGGATATTGTGGTATGATGTATGCGGAGTAAGTGAGTGTATGACTGAGTGTATGTACACAGAGAGGCGTGTGTACACCCAGGAGATTTACGGAGTGAGTGTATGAGTGTATGTACACAGAGAGGCGTGTGTACACCAGGAGATATGCGGAGTAAGTGAGTGTATGTACACAGAGAGGCGTGTGTACACCCAGGAGATATGCGGAGTAAGTGAGTGTATGACTGAGTGTATGTACACAGAGAGGCGTGTGTACACCAGGAGATATGCGGTGTAAGTGAGTGTATGACTGAGTGTATGTACACAGAGAGGCGTGTGTACACCAGGAGATATGTAAGTGACCTATCTGCAGTAATTAACATCATAATTAAGACATTTAAAACTGTTTAAAAAGAAAACCAACAAGATAAAAATATTATAAAACATTTACTATTATTAATTTATGTAATGTTTTGTATATTATTGTATATTGTACAAGGATTGATTCTCAGAGACTCCCCACTTGTTACCCTTGTTGAGTGTGCTGCTTCAGCCGTCCCTCTGAATGTTACCCTTGTTGAGTGTGCTGCTTCAGCCGTCCCTCTGAATGTTACCCTTGTTGAGTGTGCTGCTTCAGCCGTCCCTCTGAATGTTACCCTTGTTGAGTGTGCTGCTTCAGCCGTCCCTCTGAATGTTACCCTTGTTAGTGTGATGCTTCAGCTGTCCCTCTGAATGTTACCCTTGTTGAGTGTGCTGCTTCAGCCGTCCCTCTGAATGTTACCCTTGTTGAGTGTGATGCTTCAGCCGTCCCTCTGAATGTTACCCTTGTTGAGTGTGCTGCTTCAGCCGTCCCTCTGAATGTTACCCTTGTTGAGTGTGCTGCTTCAGCCGTCCCTCTGAATGTTACCCTTGTTGAGTGTGCTGCTTCAGCCGTCCCTCTGAATGTTACCCTTGTTGAGTGTGATGCTTCAGCCGTCCCTCTGAATGTTACCCTTGTTGAGTGTGCTGCTTCAGCCGTCCCTCTGAATGTTACCCTTGTTGAGTGTGCTGCTTCAGCCGTCCCTCTGAATGTTACCCTTGTTGAGTGTGCTGCTTCAGCCGTCCCTCTGAATGTTACCCTTGTTGAGTGTGCTGCTTCAGCCGTCCCTCTGAATGTTACCCTTGTTGAGTGTGCTGCTTCAGCCGTCCCTCTGAATGTTACCCTTGTTGAGTGTGCTGCTTCAGCCGTCCCTCTGAATGTTACCCTTGTTGAGTGTGCTGCTTCAGCCGTCCCTCTGAATGTTACCCTTGTTGAGTGTGCTGCTTCAGCCGTCCCTCTGAATGTTACCCTTGTTGAGTGTGCTGCTTCAGCCGTCCCTCTGAATGTTACCCTTGTTGAGTGAGCTGCTTCAGCCGTCCCTCTGAATGTTACCCTTGTTGAGTGTGCTGCTTCAGCCGTCCCTCTGAATGTTACCCTTGTTGAGTGTGATGCTTCAGCCGTCCCTCTGAATGTTACCCTTGTTGAGTGTGATGCTTCAGCCGTCCCTCTGAATGTTACCCTTGTTGAGTGTGCTGCTTCAGCCGTCCCTCTGAATGTTACCCTTGTTGAGTGTGCTGCTTCAGCCGTCCCTCTGAATGTTACCCTTGTTGAGTGAGCTGCTTCAGCCGTCCCTCTGAATGTTACCCTTGTTGAGTGTGCTGCTTCAGCCGTCCTTCTGAATGTTACTCTTGTTGAGTGTGCTGCTTCAGCCGTCCCTCTGAATGTTACCCTTGTTGAGTGTGCTGCTTCAGCCGTCCCTCTGAATGTTACCCTTGTTGAGTGAGCTGCTTCAGCCGTCCCTCTGAATGTTACCCTTGTTGAGTGAGCTGCTTCAGCCGTCCCTCTGAATGTTACCCTTGTTGAGTGTGCTGCTTCAGCCGTCCCTCTGAATGTTACCCTTGTTGAGTGAGCTGCTTCAGCCGTCCCTCTGAATGTTACCCTTGTTGAGTGTGCTGCTTCAGCCGTCCCTCTGAATGTTACCCTTGTTGAGTGTGCTGCTTCAGCCGTCCCTCTGAATGTTACCCTTGTTGAGTGTGCTGCTTCAGCCGTCCCTCTGAATGTTACACTTGTTGAGTGTGCTGCTTCAGCCGTCCCTCTGAATGTTACCCTTGTTGAGTGTGCTGCTTCAGCCGTCCCTCTGAATGTTTGGTCTGCAATTCAGATTCTCCTTGAATAACAGAAGGTGGGGAATGCTTTCCCACTGTCTAAGATGTAATCTCTCCAACAGTTTACCTCATCCTGCCAGATTTGTGAGAGAATTTCAAATAAATCTAATAAATTCACGAAGCAAATTATACATTCTATAAATCCATAATGATGTTCCATGTTGCAACCCTTTATTGCTACTTGACAGATGTATCATCTTATTGATGGATAAGATGTGCAACACTGGGTGTCTTTATTGAAGAAACAAAGGCGAGTACAACACTAAGGACAACTGAAGTTGTTCCAAGGAGGTCAGTCCCTCAAGTCTCCTACCGAAGATGAAATACTGATCACCCTGCAGCTACTTCTACCGTCTTCAGTGGTATTTTCCTCTGTATTCAACTGTAGAAGCTTCTTTATTGATGTAATAAAAAGTTTATAATAAATAACAAAAAGACACAATACCGTGACTGGAACAATACACAAATAACTCGCACATAGAAGAGAGGAGCTTACGACGACGTTTCGGTCCGACTTGGACCATTTACAAAGTCACATTAACAGCAAGGAGAGAAGGGGGCAGTATATATATGCCAGCAGACAGGGACGGGACAAGAGAGGTAGAAGGAAAGGAAATAGAGGTAGTGGTGATAGTAGTAATAGTGGAATCAGTCAAAGACCAGGAAAGAGGAGCAGTGCAGAAGCGCTAGGGACCCACAAAGGAACCCTATTCAAATATAGGGTCCGAAAATATGGAATAACTTCCTTAATTTGACCTAAACCCTTCTCAGATTACTTATGTTAAAACCCAGTTAATCAAAATCAATCCTGTTGACTTAAATCTTATTGACATTCTATTACCAATATATTTCAATATATATAATAACCTTAATGATGTTGCACTTAATGTTTTCTATGATTATTGCATCGTCGATCAAGGCGGGGTAGCAATGCTTCGGAGGCTTCTTATTTTATTTGTGATGACGTGAGGGTAGACAGGCAGTGTGTTTGTGCCTGACTCACGACGTCACTTTGCTGCTGACATCACCCACGTTGCTGCACGACTCCACTGGACGTCTGCCTGACGTCACTCGCGATGTCAGTCCATGACATCCATCATGACGTCACTCCAGGACGTCACCTCACGATGTCACCTCATGACATCACCTCATGACGTCACGCCTGACATCACCACATGATGTCATGTGTTTTAGTGTTAAGTGTGCAATTTGTTTTCAGTATTGTCGAGAAATTTGAGAGAAGATATATGTCGTGTGTTAATTAATTCCTCTCAAGTCAGTGTTTTCACATGTTTGTGAATTGCTTAGTGGCGATTTTTGCACAGAAAAGCGTCATTTGCTAGTAAGCCATGTTGTATTGCATGTGCAGTATGTGTGTGCAGTTTTCCGTGTGTCCTGTGTAGTCTTGAGCACAGCTGTGTGTGGACAACAGTATGTTCACCCAGACCAGCGTAGCACCTCGGGTGCGTTACCCGTCACCGTCACCCGGTGTGACCCGCGCGAATGACAGCTGACATTAGTCAGTTCAGGCGTCAGTTACGAGCGTCCGTCTCCTTGTACAGAAAGCATAAAGAGCGTCTCTCGTGATACCCTGCTGAATCGCATGTGAGTGTGCTTTGTGACTGAAGTTCACCGTTAATATCCTGAAATTGCAATAAATATGGAATGAGTAAGTCATCATTGTGATACTTGCACATCCTGTTTGCTGGAAGGGAAGCTGGTGGTGGAACAACAGCTCCTAGTTCATTGTTTGCTTGTGCTACTTAGGCATACTAGTACGCCAAACATACAGTCATCACCCGAGTAGTTAACCGTGATACACTGTGTGGACACTGCTGGCCTCAGAGTTTTCTCAAATGTATGAATAGATGGAAAAAGATCCTTAGAGTTGTGCTGAGGTCAAACAATATTAGCAGGTGGCAGATTTGTGGGTACAAAAACTTGGGTAGTAGAATGCTGAACACAGTTTAAGGTTAACTGTAATAAAGTTGATGAATGAGACTTTTGCAACACTTGCATATCTTTATTGTGGAAACATTTCGCCAGCCAGAGTGTTTATCAGTCGAATACTGAGAAGAACAGTGCAATAGAAGGAGTTTTAGGTGATCAGTCCCTCAGCCTGGAGTCAATGTGGTCAGTCCATCAATCTCGGAGGCAGGCAGGGAAAGAAGCAGGGAGAGAGAGACAGGGCAGGAGGGAGGCAGGGAAAGAAGCAGGGAGAGAGAGACAGGGCAGGAGGGAGGCAGGGAAAGAAGCAGGGAGAGAGAGACGGGGAAGGAGGGAGGCAGGGAAAGAAGCAGGGAGAGAGAGATGGGGCAGGAGGGAGGCATTGAAAGAAGAAGGGAGAGAGAGACAAGGAAAGAAGCAGGGAGAGAGAGACGGGGAAGGAGGGAGGGAGGGAAGCAGACAGGCAGACTGGTAAAGAACTGCAAACTTAATATTTATATGCTGATCACTGTCTCATACCATCTGCATTTGGTACATGCATCTGTTACACAGCCTCTCTCCCTGTGCCTTCAATTCCTCCCTTGCACTCTCCATCACTTCACACCCTCTCCTACTCACCTCCAACACACACTCCACCATCACTTCATTTAAGACCTTCTCATCACCCTGTCTTGTGTCTTGGCAGAGGCCCATCCACTGTAACTCAAACTCATTGTCACCCAAGGGACCACTGCATTATATTTTCACATTCTCAATAACCAATTCTTATATAAAACAACTATAAGGCTATTAAAATTCTGTCAGCATCAATAAATCTAAAATTATAAATTTTCTGAGTTGCTAAATGGCAAGTAAATTACAGTAGATCCCCCGTATCCGCGGGGATAAAATTTCAAGGACCTGCCGTGGATACTGAAACCCCAGATTGTAGCAAACTCTATATATAAAGTTCTGTACATACCTACTATAAAGTTTAATTGATAAATTACACACAATAAGTGAAGAATTATCACTTTTTCACTGATGGGAAGCACTTGACAACTTCTCTTAGGCTTTGAACAACTTCCACCATCACTACTTTTGCACTTTGAGGCCATTATTATTAAGCAAAATTAAGGTTTATGATTGGGTCACAGCAAACAGCAGATAACTGAAACCATGGATACAAGGGTCCTACTGTATTACCTACATTATCCACTCCTGAAATTTCAGCAAATGAAATTATACTTACACTACAAATATAGGATACATCAAGTTCCAAGGATGAATTTCAGTATTTGATGTCTGCCAGTGTCTTAGAGTGGGGTTAAAGTAGCCACTGTGAAGAATGCGCTTTGCAGGAGGTTTGTAAGAAGCCATGATGTCCTGAAAGATTAATATATGCATACATTACAGGTTGACCATCACTAATTCGGCGTCATTGGGACCTGTAGGGTGCCGGATTAGTGATTTTGTCAGATTACAGAGTGGTTATGTTAGAATACACTTAACCCAACATCAATATTTATGCATCGGTGATTTCACCCACTTTACACCCTATATTTGGCCCATTCCATTGTTCCAGTCTACCAAACTCATAGCTATTTCACTAGTATTCTTTGTATTCTGTTGATTGAGTACAAAAAACTGCCCATGTACTTATTTCAACTAACCAATAGTGGTCAGAAATTGGTAATTTGGCTAATTTCACACAAATTTCAGGAGATGCCAATTTCAAAATAGGGTCCAGAATAAACAATGCAGACATTCCTGGCACTAAAATATTACTTTTCTGTGTTCATTAGTCACGTCTCCAGGCCCCTCTTATATTACGCTTACTTTCCATTTTGAATTTTTATTCACACAAAAAATAGAAGATTTACTGTTATGCAGACTACTGCATTATTGTAATAATAGTATAAATAATGTTAACCCATTCGTGACTGCATATTAGACTGGCCAGTTGGACACGTATTAGACAGTGAAATCATTTGTTTACTCTTGAGCATTGGCAAAAATCAAACATTTCCACGGCTTTGAGCTCAATTTTAAGGTAATTTCCAGCATGAAACCAATCAAAGTTATATCTATTACTGTAATATATCTTCCATTTTAAATGTGACCAAAAAAGTGAGAATACAACCATACAAACCATTAGAAAATACACCGCAAAGTCGTTGTTTTACACCAAAAACACGGTTGCCATTTTTTCTCATTATGCACTGCGTGCTGCAGGATTTTTTTTATATACTGTAGTACACACTTACCACACAGACCTATTCTCTCATATGTAGGCCCAAATTCACTGGTCAAAGCTTATCTGAGTGAGCTGAGCTCATGGCGACCGACAGTGGCTTCAAAGTCACCTGATCTTTTATGGACAATGTACGGTGTATGTGGTTTACACGAGAAGCATTTCTTTTATTCGTTGGAACCATGGTTAGTGCTAAAAGTGAGCAGGTTATAACAATAAATGGAGAAAAAGAAATTGGAATGCCTTATGAAGGAAGTAGTGCCACCAAACAGTAGCAGCAGGTTGGTGTGGCGACCCCCGGAAATTTGAAATTATGCTAGCCAAAATTAGTGCCGGATTACTGTTGGAACCGGTTTACTGATTGCCGGATTAGTGATGGCCAATCTGTATAATATTTAAATGTGATGACCAAAAGTCTTGATATAAGCTATCAGATCTAAATGATTCTTAGTCTAGGAAAATTAATGTACGTATCAGTTACTGGTTGTGGGTACTATCACACGTGTCCTGGTTTCTCTTAAATCAGGAAAATATTGCAGGAATGAGAACTATTAAGAAATACAGTGGACCCTCAGTTTTCGTTGAAAATTGTTTCCAGAATGCTGTTCAAGTGCTGTTACCGAACGAATTTGTTCCCATAAGGACAAATGTAAATTAGATTAGTCGTTTCAGACCCCCAAAAATACACTTACAATAGCATTACAAAAATACACTTACATAATTGTTCGAATTTGGAGGTGAACAAAAACCGAGGGTCCACTGTACACAGAAAAGTAAAGTGAATAATAAAATAAAGGATGCGGGATTACCAAAACTATTATTCAGAGGGCTGAGGAGGGGTTGTTGAGGTGGTTGGGACATGTAGAGAGGCTGGAACAAAATAGAATGACTTCGAGTGTATAAATCTGTAGTGGAGGAAAGGCGGAGTAGCAGTCGGCCTAGGAAAAATTGGAGGGAGGGGGGTAAAGGAGGTTTTGTGTGCAAGGCGCTTGGACTTCCAGCAAGCATGCGTGAGCATGTTAGATAGGAGCAAATGGAGACAAATGGTTTTTAGAACTTGACGTGCTGTAGGAGTGTAAGCAAGGTAACATTTATGAAGGGATTCAGGGAAACTGGCAGGCTGGACTTGAGTCCTGAGATGGGAAGTACAGTGCCGGCACTCTGAAGGAGGGGTGTTAATGTTGCAGTTTTATAACTGTAGTGCAAGTGTGCCTCTGGCAAGACAGTGATGGAGTGAATAATGATGAAAGTTTTTCTTTTTCAAGCCACCCTACCTTGGTGGGGATGGCCGATGTATTAAAAAATAAAAAAAAATAAAAAAGTTTGCAAGATTTAACCATTTTTTTTCAATGAACCAGCCGTTGGTAGATGGATCTATAATTTCCTAACAAGTAGAACACAAAGAGTAGTAGTCAACAGAGTAAAGTCTGAGGCAGCTACTGTGAAAAGCTCTGTTCCCCAAGGCACAGTACTCGCTCCCATCCTGTTCCTCATCCTCATATCAGACATAGACAGGGATATAAGCCACAGTGCCGTGTCTTCCTTTGCAGATGACATCCGAATCTGTATGACAGTGTCCACCGTTGAAGACACTGCAAGACTCCAAGCAGACATAAACCAAATCTTTAAATGAAGTTCAATGATGAGAAATTTCAATTACTCAGATACGGAAAACGTGAGGAAATTAAAATCTCATCGGAGTACAAAACTAATTCCAACCACACAATAGAGCGAAAAACTAATGTCAAAGACCTGGGAGTGATCATGTCAGAGGATCTCACCTTCAAAGACCATAACACCGTAGCAATCACATCTGCTAGAAAAATGACAGGATGGATAATGAGAACCTTCAAAACCAGGGATGCAAAGCCCATGTTGACACTTTACAGATCGCTTGTTCTATCTAGGCTGGAATATTGCTGCACACTAACTGCACCTTTCAAACCGGGTGAAATTGCTGACCTTGAAAATGTGCAGAGAACCTTCACGGCACGCATAACTGCGATAAACCACCTCAATTACTGGGAACGCTTGAAGTTCCTAAACCTGTACTCTCTAGAACACAGGCGGGAGAGATACATTATTATATACACGTGGAAAATTCTCGAGGGATTAGTACCAAACTTACACACGAGAATCACTCTCTACGAAAGCAAAAGACTCGGCAGGCGATGTAAAATCCCCCCAATGAAAAGCAGGGTTGCCACTAGCACGTTGAGGGACAACACAATAAGTGTGAGGGGCCCAAGATTGTTCAACTGCCTCCCAGCATACATCAGGGGAATTACCAACAAACCCCTGGCTGTCTTCAAGCAGGCACTGGACAGGCACCTAAAGTCGGTACCTGACCAGCCAGGCTGTGGTTCGTACGTTGGACTGCGTGCGGCCAGCAGTAACAGCCTGGTTGATCAGGCTCTGGTCCAGCATGAGGCCTTGTCACAGACCGGGCCGCAGGGGCGTTGACCCCTGGAATTCTCTCCAGGTAAACTCCAGGTATCTCACTGAGGCAGAGTGACCTAAAAAGAAAAACAAAAGTTTTTCTTAATTAACTTAGTAATTTACACAGAAGAAGGGGGTTACTAGCCCCTTGCTTCTGGCATTTTAGTCACCTCTTATGACATAGAAAGAAGAGAACATCAAAGCTGCAAAACACTGAAGTAACACGTTCCTATTTTATGCTCCAATGACAAAATACTAGCAGCTCCCCAGATGGCTGTGTCTGCCAATCTACCACCAATTAATGTCAGGAAGCCTTTAGAATACTTATATTTCAAAGGAAATAGGGAGTAACCAGTGACAAGCTCTAAAAACGAACATTCTCTGAATATGATTTCAAATTAATGAAAAAACTCTGACCCGTCAACTTAACAACTGTATCCCACTCACATGACATACCAGGCAGCGACCATCACCATTAAATGGGATACATGCATACCCCTGCTGCTAGTTGGATAAAATATATCAGTATATACTATTTTCATAACATACTTCAATACAGTGGTACCTGTAGTTACCAGCAGCTCCCAACTCAAACAATTATGTAACTGTATTTTTGTATGTGCTTTTGCAAGTGTATTTTTGGGGTCTGAAATGGATTAATCTAATTTTCATTATTTCTTATGGGAAAAAATTCCTTCGGTATCGGCACTGGAACGAATTACGCTCGTAACTCGAGGTACCACTGTATACTATATATTTTATCAAAAATAACTAAAGAAAAAAGTAAATATAAATAATTGTAAATACAGTATCTCCTTGATCAATCTTGATCGTAATATAAAAACACACATACAGAGGACCCACGCCTACCGACCTCTCTTTTTCTCTCCATATACTCTTCACTACTTCATCACTTCTACTTTGTAAGAACCTCTCATATGCTAACTTTTTCTCCCTTACTACTTCTTTACATCATCATTCCACCAATCGCTCTTCTTCCCTCCCGCACCCACTCGCCTGTAACCACAAACTTCTGCTGAACACTCTGACACTACATTTTTAAATCTACCCCATACATCTTCGACCCCATTGCCTACACTCTCACTAGCCCATCTATCTTCCAATAGTTGTTTATATCTTACTTTAACTGCCTCCTCTTTTAGTTTATAAACCTTCACCTCTCTCTACTTACTGCTTCTATTTTCCTTGTATCCCATCTACCTTTACTCCTGATTGTAGCTATAACTAAAAAGTAATCTGATATATCTGTGCCCTCTATAAACATGTACATCCTAAGTCACTCAACAGTCTTTTATCTACGAATAGTAGTCCAACAAACTACTGTCATTACGCCCTACATCATATCTTGTATACTTATTTATCCTCTTTCTTAAAATATGTATTATCTATAACTAAACCCCTTTCTATACAAAGTTCAATCAAAGGGCTCCCATTTATCATTTACACCTGGCACCACAAACTTATCTACACCCTCTACATGTTTCTCCTACTTTGAACATTTAGGTCCCATACCACAATTATCTTCACTTGGTTCAAAAGTTCTATACATTCGCTTAACATCTCCCAAACTTCTCTCTCCTCTACACTCCTCTCTTCTCCAGGTGCGTACACGCTTATTATGACCATTTTGATCCCACCCTATTTAATCCACATAATCCTTGAATTTACACATTTATATTCCCTCTTCCTTCCATAACTGATCCTCAACATTATTGCTACCCTTCCTTAGCTCTAACTCTCTCGATACTCCACTTAATCCCATTTTTTTACTGCCATGGCCCAAAGACTAATGGTCCAAAGGTCCCTGTGGAACCCTGGGGGAGCCAAAAACCTAAAGGATGAGAAAAGCCAGGCAAGTTTTGAGGAAAGTTGGGGTAAACGTCCGGAGGAGTTGATCCCCAAAAATGTTGGGCCTGGAAAAGAGTCTGGGATTTGGTGGAGGTGGGTGACTCCAGGGGGGACCTATGAAACCTTGCAAGAGATGCGTTTTGGAAGATCCGAGGTGGTTCCCTGGAGTTGAAGGACATTTTCAGGTGGAGGAGGGTAGGATCCCGGCGACGGCGGAGCTGGGGGAAAAAACAAAAACCCGGTGCAGGAAGTGGAGGTGTGCAGGGAAAGGGGACACAGTGAAATGGAGGTAGGGGGAAAAATCAGGGGGGAGGGCGGGGGAGGTAAGAGAGAGAAAGTCCCACACCCCGCCAGGGACAGGTAAGAAAAATGGGAGGATGCACAGAAAGGAAAAGGGGGGGGCACAGGAGGGTAAGGGGGCGGAGTGAGGGTTTAGAGATAAAGGGTTTAGAAGGGTGTCACGCCCAAAAGGAAAGCCTTGGCGTATTCAATGTTTCGCTTTAACATTTAATGGGAGGTATGTAAGAGATATGAGAGAAGAATTTTTAAAAGGGGAAAAATGGTGTGGTCAAAAGTTGAGATTAAAGGGTGAGGTGTATGCAGGTAACTCAAGGGGGGTAAAGGAGTCCAGTCCCCTGGTTGTTAGCTTGGGAGGAGGGGGAGGGGGGTGGATGGGGATTGGACATTGGGATGTTTCATGGAATATATATGCCAGCGACAAACCAAGTAGGATGAAAATTGTAAGGGAGATGGACATCATTTACGGGGGTTTTCCTATGATTACTCTTTTGGGTGGGATTGGAATTGTATAAAACAGAAAAAAAATGTGAACCTGAGGGGCGGGGTTTTGGGGTTAGGCAGTTTTTACTGGGGGAGGCGGGAAAATTTATGGAGGGGGATGGTGGAGGGTGAGCAACCCTTTTTTGGGGAGAGGTTGCAGCCCGGTTGATCGTGAGCAAAAGGGAATAAGTGGGGAGGGTAAAGTTTGGGCAATGGTTTTTCGACCACGGGGGTGTATTAGAGAGGGGGGAGGGGAGGGAAATGGCCCAAAAGGTACTTTTAAAGAATTAAAAGGGCGTTTGCTGGGGGGGAGGGGGGGATTTTTTGGGAGGAATGGGGCCCTTTTCGGGTTTTTAAAAGGGAAACAAAAGGAAAAAGGTTTTTTTTCTGGTGGGAAAAACAAAGGAGGGAATGGGGGAATTTATGGAACGGAAGGGGATAAAGGAAGGAAGTTTTTTTCAAAAATTTTTGGAGGGCAGTTTAATGAATGCTATGAGGGGGGGGCGGGATGGGAAAGGGAGGGGTTTAAAGGGTTGGGGGATATTAAAAATGATCGTTTTTAATGTGACAATAAGAGGGGGAAAAGGGGGAGGCGTTAGGGAGATAGACCCCAGGTTGTTTTTTGAGGAGGTTTAGAGATGGGCAGAGGGGAAACACGATTATGGGGATTGAGGTGTGTACAAGGCGGGAGGAGGAAGGGGGACAGGGTGTCAGGGATAACGGATGGCATAGCAATTATGCTCGATCATTGGTTTGGGAGGAAATTATCAGCTGAGTGTAGGACTGGCAGTGCCGGGAGTGTCCTTCGGGAAGGATCCTGTGTCGCTTGGGGGAGGAAGACCTAAGGAGTTGCGGAAGTGAGTGGCAGGGAGGAGGTGGGGGAGGCAGTGTCTAGATTAAGTCTAGGGAAGGTACCAGGGTTAGACAGGACACTGTAATGATTTCTATGTAGTGCATTGGGAACGCTAAGAGAGAATGTTTAGTGCATTTGTTTAATTGTATGAAGGATGAGGGTAGGTTAGGGAGACGAGGGATGCAGGGGTAGTTGTTCTGGTGCCGAAAGGAGGGGGAGAACTTTGGGTAATTACAGGGCTATATCCTCATGTGGTGGAGATTATAAAATCTTCGCAAAATTTTAGGAATAGAATGAAAAAGGTGCTTGACAAAGCCACATCAGGGCAGTTTTCATACCTGGAAGAAGTAAGAGGTAGGACATGGGAGAATCGGGATTTTATTGAATGTAGACGGAAGGGGGTGTTTGGGAATAGATTGGAAGGAAGTTATGATTGTGTGAATAGATGCATACTAAATTATATTGAGGAGCAAGGTTTTGGGGAGGAAATTGCTGGATGGGTTGAGACATTGTATAGTTTCAAGGTGCGTGTACAGGTGAATGGTAAGTTGGGAAAACAGGTGGTGATGTGACAGGGTCTGAGACAGGGGTGTTCATATCTCTGATCTCAAGGCATGCAGGATCCTTTATAGGTTAATAGAGGAAGAGGTAGGAAAGAGGGGTGAGTAGTGTGGGCATCGGGTATGTGGATGATAATTACTGTGGCTAGAGGGTGGAACAGAAGAGCTGGTTAATGTAATGACTATAGAGGTCTTTGGAGCAGCTACTTAGGAATGAGGGTTAATGGAGCCAAGTCTAAAGTTATTGGAGGTGGCACGGGGTGGGGGCTTGGGGGAAGGGGAGATGGAATGTTGTGGGATAGAATAAAGATCTGGGAATTGCAGAGATGGCAGATGAGAGTGGCCAGGCAGGTGAATTCTGAGGAGGTGGTGTAGGGCTTTGGGTAGAATGAGGGTTGGAGGGCAGGGGATGTTGTTGTAACGTAGGGAGAATACACTTGTAAGGTGTGGCATTTACCATGTGTATCCTTTAAGGATGGTCGACATCAGGGAAATTACAAAAGAAAGTGTTACGTATGGGGTATGGGCATTGTGGCTTGAAAGGAAGTTGTCATGATGAGGCCAAGAGGGGGTTGGGCCTCACTTGGAACATCAAAGCAGTTTATGGAAACAGTTTTTTTTAAGGAAGGGAGGGGTGAGAGGTCAACGAGTAGGAGCGGTTCATGGAGGATGTACGGAAGTGTGGAGGGAAGAGACCTGGGTGGGTGTGGAGATGGCTAGACAGTTATTGAAACAATGAGGAGCCAAAGGGCAAGGTGGGGTAGGTTAGACGGGGAGTGAAAAGGGTGGGGTGGTACAGTCAAGTGAATTTTCCAGTTTATGATTGGAGGGGATTGTGTGGCTCCAGAAGATCCGCTGATAGTTTAAGGTACGGGAGGTGGTTTACAGATTTTTATTAGGTATATTGCATCGAGGTCTTGAATTATATAGATGGGGTTGGTGGGCATGAATGAATGTCAGAGGTGCTGAGATGAGAGACAGCATATCATGCTGCAGGCTTTTGTGAGTCTTTAGAGGGGGTGAGGCTATGGTTGTCAAGGGTGATTGGATTGGTGGGGAGAAAAATTTCGACTCCATGGCTTTAAGCTTGATGTTGGGGAGTATCGAAGTGAGGGCAATTGCGTATGTAATTTATTTCTTGTATGTATCATGGGAATGAGAGAGGTGGGAGGATCAGAAGAAAGCCTTAGCCCATGTATCGCTCAATGTGCAGGAATAGGCTATTATGGAGATAAATGGTGCATCAAGTTTCTCTGAGGGATATAGGACATTCACACTACTATGCACCCAAAACCTCATTCAACACAACATCGACCTCTCCCTAACTATCCTGTCTTCCAAAGAATCCAGTCCTTTCCAGCCTTCCTACTGCATCACCGTAATAACTTTGCTACTGTTAATGTCCTATATCCTCAGAGAAACTGATACCATTTATCTCCATATAATAGCCTATTCACACATTGAGCGATACACATGGCCGCTAAGGCTTTCACCCTACAGTCCACTCCCACCCTCTCATTCCTCTATGATACATACAGAAACTGCAATTACATACATACTGCCTCTCCCACTCTCTCGATACTCCCCAACATCAAAGTTTAAAACCCCGAAAGGTCGAAATTTTTCCCCCCCACCAATCAACCCCCCTTTGAAAACCCATAGCCTCCCCCCTCTAAAGACTCAAAAAAATATACAGCATGATATTTTCCCTCCTCTTTCTCCCCCCCTCTGACATTCATTCGTACCCACCAACCCCATCCTATATAATTAAACCTTTCGATGCCAATATACCTAAAAAAAAATCTGTAAACCACCCCCCCGCCCCTTTAGGCAATAAACGGATCTTCCTAAACCCCACCCCAAACCCCCCCCCAATAAAAAGGGAAAATTCCCATTTGCCCCCGTACCACCCCACCCTTTTCCCCCCGTCCCAACCTCCCCCCCTTTTTCCCCTTTTTAGGCCCCTACCCCCAATAACTGTCAAACCACCCCCTCCACCCCCCAGGCCCCTTTTCCCCCCCCATTTCCCGACATCCTCCATGACCCTCCTACTCGACCTCCCCCCCCCCCTTTCCCTTTAAAAAAACCCTTTTTTAAAAAACTGTTTTTCCAACGATCCCCCAAAAAGAAATGGGGCCCCAAACCCCCCTCTTGACACTATCATGACAACTTTTTTGAAGCCCCGCCCCCCATACCCCACACATACCGTAACACTTTCTTTTGTAATTCCCCGATTCGCCCACCCTTTTAAAGGATACCCCAAAAGCAAATGCCACCCCCACTGTATACAAGTGTGTTCACCACCACCACACGTTGCAACAGCGAAACACCCCCTTGCCCCCCAAACCCCCTCATTCTCCCAAAGCCCCACCCCCCACCTCTCAGAACCCTGCCTGGCCATCCACATCTGCCATATACACAATTCCACAGATCTTTATTTTTATCCACAACATTCCATCCATACCCCTTTCCCCCAAGCCCCACCCACGTACCACCTCCAATAACTTAGACTTGGCTCCATTAACCCTCATTCCCGTGCTGCCCAAAGACCTCTATAATAGTCCCCCCAAACCACCCTTTTTCTGTTCCACCCAAATACAGAGTATCATCCACATACCCCACGATCCCACCACCCCCCCCTTTTCCCCCCTCTTTTACCCTTTCCCTTTATTAACCTAAAAAAGGGATCCTGCATGCACGCAAAAAGGATCTGAGATATGGGACCCCCCTGTCCAGACCCTTTCCATCCCCAAACCTTTTTTTCCCCAACACCATTCACCTGTACACCACCTTTCCCAGAACTATACAATGTCTCAACCCACCCAGAAATTTTCCCCCCAAAACCTTGACTTTCAATAAAATTCCCAAACATGCCTATTCACACAATCATATGCTTCCTTCCACCCCTTCCCAAGACACCCTTCCCCTCCTACCTTCAATAAAATCCCCCTTTCTCCCATGTCCCACTCTTTCTTTTCCAGGTATACCAAAATGCCCCCCGATGTATGATTTGTCAACACCTTTTTTATTCTATTCCCTAAAATTTTTTCGAAGGGTTTTTTTAATTCCACACATGAGGGATATCGCCCCCGTAATTAACCCCCCCCTCCTCTTTCGGCACCAGAACAACTACCCCCCTCCCCTGCGTCTCCCTAACCTACCCATCCTTTTATACAAAAACAAATGCACTAAAAATTTCCCCTCAACGTTTTCCCCAAAGCAATTTCAAAAAATCATTCGGTATCCGTTAACCCTGGTGCCTTCCCCCAGACTTTAAACTAGACACTGCCTCCCCCCCCCTTTCCCCCTCACTTATATTCCCCCCCAACTCCCCGGTCTTCCTCCCCAAACGACACAGGATCCCTTTTCCCCAAGGACCTCCCGGCACTACCCGTCCCACACTCAATGATAACCCCCCAAAACCCAAAGATCGGCATAATTGCTTATGCCATCCGTTTTCCCGAGCACCCGTCCCACTTCATCCTCCACCCTTGTACACCCTCAATCCCCCCAATCGTGTTACCCCCCTGCCCATCTCTAAACCTCTCAAAACCAACCTGACGGGCTATCTCCCCCAAAAGCCCTCAATACCCCCCCTCTTACTCTGACGAATTTTTAAAAGATCATTTTGAAAAAATCCCTCAACCTTCCCCTTAACCCCCCATTTCCCCAACCTACCAACCCCCCTCATAGCATTCATTAAGCTGACCCTCCAAATATTTCTGAAGACCAAACCCACCTTGCCTCATCCCTTCCTTGATTCCTATAAAAATTTTTTTATTCCCCTCCTTTGCACTTTTTTCCCCCCAGCCCAAAAAAAAAAAACTTTCTCCCCTTTCCTCTGCTCCTTCTAACCAGAAGGACCCCACCATTCTCAACGACCCCCCTCCCCTCCCCCCCCAGCAAAAAGCACATTCAATTTTTAATAACCATTGCCTTCCGGCCTTTCCCTCCACCCACCCCCTAATAATACAACCCCGATGGTCAGAAAAAACCCAAAATCGCGTTTGACCCCCCCCACTGTAACGCTCTTGTTGCATTAAAAACGATCAACCGGGGGTGCATAGCCTTCCTCCCAAAAGATGCTCCACCCCCCCCCCCTCACCCCGACCACCTGAAACTCCCCCTCCCCCGTAAAACACCCAAGCCCCCAATTCACAACCCGCCCCCCAAAGGGTTTTACATCTTTTTCCTGATTATACAATTCCAATCCCACCCATCAGAGTAATCATAGGCAAAAACCCCCAAATGATATTCAAACCTCCCTACAAATTCATCCTTT
>WNWK01021899.1:5000-33427 GCA_009830355.1 Cherax destructor | reverse complement strand
ATGAGCAGGGGCCAGGACGAATAGGGGAAATTGATGCACTTATAAAATACTGAGATGAATTGACAACGTGGATAAGGACAGAATGTTTCAGGATGTGACACAGAAACAAGGGGTCACAACTGGAAGTTGAAGACTCAGATGAGTCACAGGGAAGTTAGGAAGTATTTGTTCAGAGTTGTCAGGAAGTGGAACAACCTGGATAGTGATGTAGTGGAGGCAGGATCAATACATAACTTTAAGAAGGTACGATAAAGCTCATGGAGCAGGAGAGCGTGGACCTAGTAGCGACCAGCGAAGAGGAGCCAGGAGCTATGAATCGACCCATGCAAAACAAATTGGTTAGTACGCGCGCGTGCGCGCACACACCCACACAACTAATTAACACACACACTAACAATATCACCACCGCCACTAACAAATATCACCACTACCACTAACAATACCCCTGCCACCACTAACAATACCACCACCTACCACTAAAAATACCACTGCCACCACTAACAATCCACTGCCACCACTAACAATACCACTGCCACCACTAACAATACCACTGCCACCACTAACAATACCACTGCCACTAACAATACCACCACCACTAACAATACCATCACCACCACTAACAATACCACCACCACTAACAATACCACCACCACTAACAATACCACCACCACCACTAATAATACCACTGCCACCACTAACAATACCACAATCCCACAAACAATCCACTGTTTATTTCCACTTGTAAAACACCTCACCCTTTTTCTGGTTCTAATATTTATCAGTTCTTGCCTCCTCTAGTCTTTCTATTTTCATCCTCTTCTTTACGTCTTTCCTTCGAATAACATTGTGTCCATTCTATCTCTAGTATATTCCTATCACTTCTTTCCTCCCATCATTCCTTATTCCCTCTCGCGTCTCTCAATGTATCAGGGAACGGGTAGGAATCGAACCCATGGCAAGAGTCTCTCAGTGTATATACACCCAGATGTGTGTATATACACCCAGACGTGTGTATCTCTGTGTATATACGTGTATATACACAAAGAATCATCACAATGGTATAAGATACCGATAATTTGTTGAATAAGATACATGGTCAACACCTGGGATGGTCAACACCTGGGATGGTCAACACCTGGGATGGTCAACACCTGGGATGGTCAACACCTGGGATGATCAACACCTGGGATGGTCAACACCTGGGATGGTCAACACCTGGGATGGTCAACACCTGGGATGGTCAACACCTGGGATGGTCAACACCTGGGATGGTCAACACCTGGGATGGTCAACACCTGGGATGGTCAACACCTGGGATGGTCAACACCTGGGATGGTCAACACCTGGGTATATTGATAAGAGACGTTTCGCCCACTGGCTCTTGTTTATGTGTAGCTTCAGTTAACTGGTTCAGAATAAGATACTCAACACTTGTCAAGACAGAAGGACTCATCACAGGCTGAGAAACTGGACACTTGAAGTAATAAGTACCACAGTCTGGAGTCGATGTGTTCAAGACTGATGGAGTGAACACGTCGACTCCAGGCTCAGGGACTGATTACCTCAAACTTCTCGTCATCGTTCACCGTTCTTCTCTGTAGTGGACTGAAGAAACCACTGGCTGGCCTCCAGATACGAGTATAAGAGATAGTGTATATCTCAATGCATATACATCCAAGAGGTGTATATACATCAAAGTGTCTAACTCTCAATGTATATATATATACAGAAGTGTAAGTCTTCCGTTAAATTTTGCCGCCGAAGTGGCTAATTTATTGTGTACCTCGTATCCATCCTGTGGATGGTAGTGGCTAATTTATTGTGCACCTCATATCCATCCTGTGGATGGTAGTGGCTAGTTTATTGTGTACGTCATATCTTAGGTAGTGGTGGTTTTGATATGGACCTGCCTTGTATGGGCCAGTAGGCCTTCCGCAGTGTTCCTCCATTCTTATGTTCTTATATCCATCCTGTGGATAGTAGTGGCTAGTTTATTGTGCACCTGATATCCATCCTGTGGATAGTAGTGGCTAGTTTATTGTGTACCTCATATCCAGCCTGTGGATTGTAGTGGCTAGTTTATTGTGTACCTCATATCCATCCTGTGGATGGTAGTGGCTAGTTTATTGTGTACCTCATATCCATCCTGTGGATGGTAGTGGCTAGTTTATTGTGTACCTCATATCCATCCTGTGGATAGTAGTGGCTAGTTTATTGTGCACCTCATATCCATCCTGTGGATAGTAGTGGCTAGTTTGTGTACCTCATATTCAGCCTGTGGATGGTAGTGGCTAGTTTATTGTGCACCTCATATCCATCCTGTGGATAGTAGTGGCTAGTTTATTGTGCACCTCATATCCATCCTGTGGATAGTAGTGGCTAGTTTGTGTACCTCATATCCAGCCTGTGGATGGTAGTGGCTAGTTTATTGTGTACCTCGTATCCATCCTGTGGATGGTAGTGGCTAGTTTATTGTGTACCTCATATCCATCCTGTGGATGGTAGTGGCTAGTTTATTGTGTACCTCATATCCATCCTGTGGATAGTAGTGGCTAGTTTATTGTGTACATCGTATCCATCCTGTGGATAGTAGTGGCTAGTTTATTGTGTACCTCATATCCATCCTGTGGATAGTAGTGGCTAGTTTATTGTGTACCTCATATCCATCCTGTGGATACTAGTGGCTAGTTTATTGTGTACCTCATATCCATCCTGTGGATAGTAGTGGCTAGTTTATTGTGTACCTCGTATCCATCCTGTGGATAGTAGTGGCTAGTTTATTGTGTACCTCATATCCATCCTGTGGATAGTAGTGGCTAGTTTATTGTGTACCTCGTATCCATCCTGTGGATGGTAGTGGCTAGTTTATTGTGTACCTCATATCCATCCTGTGGATAGTAGTGGCTAGTTTATTGTGTACCTCATATCCATCCTGTGTATAGTAGTGGCTAGTTTATTGTGTACCTCATATCCATCCTGTGGATAGTAGTGGCTAGTTTATTGTGTACCTCATATCCAGCCTGTGGATGGTAGTGGCTAGTTTATTGTGTACCTCATATCCATCCTGTGGATGGTAGTGGCTAGTTTATTGTGTACCTCATATCCATCCTGTGGATGGTAGTGGCTAGTTTATTGTGTACCTCATATCCATCCTGTGGATAGTAGTGGCTAGTTTATTGTGCACCTCATATCCATCCTGTGGATAGTAGTGGCTAGTTTGTGTACCTCATATCCAGCCTGTGGATGGTAGTGGCTAGTTTATTGTGCACCTCATATCCATCCTGTGGATAGTAGTGGCTAGTTTATTGTGCACCTCATATCCATCCTGTGGATAGTAGTGGCTAGTTTGTGTACCTCATATCCAGCCTATGGATGGTAGTGGCTAGTTTATTGTGTACCTCGTATCCATCCTGTGGATGGTAGTGGCTAGTTTTTGTGACCTCATATCCAGCCTTTGGATGGTACTGGCTAGTTTACTGTGCACCTCATATCCATCCTGTGGATAGTAGTGGCTAGTTTATTGTGCACCTCATATCCATCCTGTGGATAGTAGTGGCTAGTTTATTGTGTACCTCATATCCATCCTGTGGATAGTAGTGGCTAGTTTATTGTGTACCTCATATCCATCCTGTGGATAGTAGTGGCTAGTTTATTGTGTACCTCATATCCATCCTGTGGATAGTAGTGGCTAGTTTATTGTGTACCTCATATCCATCCTGTGGATAGTAGTGGCTAGTTTATTGTGTACCTCGTATCCATCCTGTGGATAGTAGTGGCTAGTTTATTGTGTACCTCGTATCCATCCTGTGGATGGTAGTGGCTAGTTTATTGTGTACCTCATATCCAGCCTTTGGATGGTACTGGCTAGTTTACTGTGCACCTCATATCCATCCTGTGGATAGTAGTGGCTAGTTTATTGTGCACCTCATATCCATCCTGTGGATAGTAGTGGCTAGTTTATTGTGTACCTCATATCCATCCTGTGGATAGTAGTGGCTAGTTTATTGTGTACCTCATATCCATCCTGTGGATAGTAGTGGCTAGTTTATTGTGTACCTCATATCCATCCTGTGGATAGTAGTGGCTAGTTTATTGTGTACCTCATATCCATCCTGTGGATAGTAGTGGCTAGTTTACTGTGCACCTCATATCCATCTTGTGGATGGTAGTGGCTACTTTATTGTGTACCTCATATCCATCCTGTGGATAGTAGTGGCTAGTTTATTGTGTACCTCATATCCAGCCTGTGGATAGTAGTGGCTAGTTTATTGTGCACCTCATATCCATCCTGTGGATGGTAGTGGTTAGTTTATTGTGTACCTCATATCTATCCTGTGGATGGTAGTGGCTAGTTTATTGTGTACCTCATATCTATCCTGTGGATGGTAGTGGCTAGTTTATTGTGTACCTCATATCTATCCTGTGGATGGTAGTGGCTAGTTTATTGTGTACCTCATATCTATCCTGTGGATGGTAGTGGCTAGTTTATTGTGTACCACGTATTTATCCTGTGTATAGTAGCACAAGAGCATATGTATATACAACAGTCCTAGGAACTAGGCCCCAAAAAGGGTTACATCTGATGATTATATATATATATATATATATATATATATATATATATATATATATATATATATATTATATATAATATATATATATATATAATCATCATGATACAAGACCATTTAGGCTACATGTTTAAATGTACATGTGCACTAGTAAGATACCTTAATATACTATACAGTATTATACTGGTTATTTTATGTTTGTTTCTTGATATAGAGATCACAACGTATAAACACAGAGTTTAGTTTAAAGCTGCAACAAAGAGGGTTTGTTTGTTAGGTTTAAAGCCTATCTACTAACACATGGTTCACCATGGCTGCACGTAAAAAGTTTACCACCAGTCAAGAATACCTTTAATTTGTAAAATAAATAATAATGAGCCTCGTGTAGTAGATAGGCTTTAAACCTAACAAACCAACAATCGCTGTTCTTTTGTTACCATTCTTCTATGTCCCTATTCTGATATTTTATCATCCCTTTCTCTCTTCCCATCTATGTTTCTGCCTCCACTTCCTGCAAGAAAATTAACTTCACATTAGGTCTTACTTTCTCAGCACTCTGAGGCTTCAACTGCTATTAATAAGTGTGTCTCTGGAATTCTGTAAGTAAAACAGTTGTGTTTGGTGAATATTTTCATTGTTTAGTGAAGGCACCGGCTGGTTATAAGGGACCTCCACTGCCAGGCAAGGTGCCCTTGGTGATAAAGTTATTGTTGGGTGCCAAGGTAAACACTCGTACCCCCCCACACATGTATGCACACACACGCATGTACACACTTAACAGAAGAGTCTAAGAGCTTAAATAAAGATCTCACCATTCACATTAGCCTTCAGAAGACAAGCACCAGAAAATTCTGGGCCCAAGTCTGGCTGCGGAAGTACGAAGACTTTTAAAAAAGATCACAGGTATATCCCAGGTCACAAGTATATCCCAGGTCACAGGTATGTCCCAGATCACTATTATATATCGTAAAAATAACATTGTGTAATAATTGCTGGGGAATGAACCGGAGTCCTTGTATTAACAAGTCCACAAGAGTGACACTTCAGCTAGAGTGTTTACAAATGGACTATTTGGGCAGTCGCAAATACCGCTCAAACCACGTTTAAGTGAAGCTCCCGACACCACACTCCGTGGCTAGGTCAGTGTTATTGTGCACCTGCGAGTACAAGGCTCCTGCTTGTCCACAGGACTCGTGCAATTCAGGTTTTCTTAGAATAGCAGAGAAGACACCAGAGAAGAAGGGATTCAGGCCAGAGTGACATTGCTGACCTGGAGAGTGTACAAAGAACTTTCACGGCACACACAAGTACGATAAGGCACCTAAATTACTGGGAACGGTTGAAGGTCCTTGATCTGTATTCCCTGGAACGCAGGCGAGAGACATACATGGTAATATACACATGGAAGGTCCTGGAGGGATTGGTACCAAACCTGCACACGAAAACCACTCCCTATGAAAGCAAAAGACTCGGCAAGAGATGCAACATTTCTCCAATGAAAAGCACAATAAGTGTCCGAGGCCCAAGACTGTTCAACTGCCTCCCAGCATACATAAGGGGTATTACCAATAGACCCCTGGCTGTCTTCAAGAAGGCACTGTACAGGCACCTAAAGTCAGTACCTGACCAACCAGGGTGTGGTTCGTACGTCAGTTTGCGTGCGGCCAGCAGTAACAGCCTGGTTGATTAGACCCTGATCCACCATGAGGCCTGGTCTCAGACCGAGCCGCGGGGGCGTTGACCCCCGAAACCCTCTCCAGGTAAACTCCAGGTAAACAGAAACTGAGATGAAACTGACAAGTGAGGAGGTGACAACACTGCTACTGACAATACTTGAAAACTTGTCTCCCTGGACACAGTGTGACCACATAGTGAACATCTTGAACACAGTGTGGCCACATAGTGAACATCTTGAACACAGTGTGACCACATAGTGAACATCTTGAACACAGTGTGACCACATAGTGAACATCTTGAACACAGTGTGACCACATAGTGAACATCTTGAACACAGTGTGACCATATAGTGAACATCTTGAACACAGTGTGACCACATAGTGAACATCTTGAACACAGTGTGACCACATAGTGAACATCTTGAACACAGTGTGACCATATAGTGAACATCTTGAACACAGTGTGACCATATAGTGAACATGTTGAACACAGTGTGACCACATAGTGAACATCTTGAACACAGTGTGACCACATAGTGAACATCTTGAACACAGTGTGACCACATAGTGAACATCTTGAACACAGTGTGACCACATAGTGAACATCTTGAACACAGTGTGACCATATAGTGAACATCTTGAACACAGTGTGACCATATAGTGAACATCTTGAACACAGTGTGACCATATAGTGAACATCTTGAACACAGTGTGACCACATAGTGAACATCTTGAACACAGTGTGACCATATAGTGAACATCTTGAACACAGTGTGACCATATAGTGAACATCTTGAACACAGTGTGACCATATAGTGAACATCTTGAACACAGTGTGACCATATAGTGAACATCTTGAACACAGTGTGACCATATAGTGAACATCTTGAACACAGTGTGACCATATAGTGAACATCTTGAACACAGTGTGACCATATAGTGAACATCTTGAACACAGTGTGACCACATAGTGAACATCTTGAACACAGTGTGACCATATAGTGAACATCTTGAACACAGTGTGACCACATAGTGAACATCTTGAACACAGTGTGACTACATAGTGAACATCTTGAACACAGTGTGACCACATAGTGAACATCTTGAACACAGTGTGACCACATAGTGAACATCTTGAACACAGTGTGACCATATAGTGAACATCTTGAACACAGTGTGACCACATAGTGAACATCTTGAACACAGTGTGACTACATAGTGAACATCTTGAACACAGTGTGACCACATAGTGAACATCTTGAACACAGTGTGACCACATAGTGAACATCTTGAACACAGTGTGACCACATAGTGAACATCTTGAACACAGTGTGACCATATAGTGAACATTTTGAACACAGTGTGACCACATAGTGAACATCTTGAACACAGTGTGACCACATAGTAAACATCTTGAACACAGTGTGACCATATAGTGAACATCTTGAACACTGTGACCATATAGTGAACATCTTGAACACAGTGTGACCATATAGTGAACATCTTGAACACCGTGTTCAAGAGAGAACAACTAAGTCATCTGGATGACTAATGTTATCTGTATCTATGAAGCAAGGATAGACAGAACTCACTCAACTATAAACTAGTACCTCTAACAAGCAGTATCAGTTCACCGTTGATGAGTTCTGAGTGTGTTTATACTCCCAGAGCCCGGCCTTGGGCCAGGCTCTTGTGTATGGCTGTGCTGGACAAGAATTAAGAGAGTAATCGAGCCCCTACAGAGGAGTGCGTGTCAAAACAATCGGCACTGACGTACAACAAGAACATGAGGAAATTCTCGTCCGGCCGGTGGCATGATGGTGGCGGAGACGACAGTGACGGCAGTGACGGCAGTGACGACACCACCACTATAGTGGTATACTTCTCGGGGTGGTTACTTGTCTAGCTGCCTACAACAACACTATATTGACATGTCAAATAAAAATACGAAGAGTGCTTAAAAGATCTTAGCACCACAGCTCTCACTAGTAAGTCATGTTTATCTTCCTAACAGTTATACAACTCCCGTAAGATCTTAGCACCACAGTTCTCACTAGTAAGTCATGTTTATCTTCCTAACAGTTGTACAACTCCCGTAAGATCTTAGCACCACAGTTCTCACTAGTAAGTCATGTTTATCTTCCTAACAGTTGTACAACTCCCGTAAGATCTTAGCACCACAGTTCTCACTAGTAAGTCATGTTTATCTTCCTAACAGTTGTACAACTCCCGTAAGATCTTAGCACCACAGTTCTCACTAGTAAGTCATGTTTATCTTCCTAACAGTTGTACAACTCTCGTAAGATCTTAGCACCACAGTTCTCACTAGTAAGTCATGTTTATCTTCCTAACAGTTGTACAACTCTCGTAAGATCTTAGCACCACAGTTCTCACTAGTAAGTCATGTTTATCTTCTAACAGTGTACAACTCCGTAAGATCTTAGCACCACAGTTCTCACTAGTAAGTCATGTTTATCTTCCTAACAGTTGTACAACTCTCGTAAGATCTTAGCACCACAGTTCTCACTAGTAAGTCATGTTTATCTTCCTAACAGTTATACAACTCTCGTAAGATCTTAGCACCACAGTTCTCACTAGTAAGTCATGTTTATCTTCCTAACAGTTATACAACTCTCGTAAGATCTTAGCACCACAGTTCTCACTAGTAAGTCATGTTTATCTTCCTAACAGTTATACAACTCCCGTAAGATCTTAGCACCACAGTTCTCACTAGTAAGTCATGTTTATCTTCCTAACAGTTATACAACTCCGTAAGATCTTAGCACCACAGTTCTCACTAGTAAGTCATGTCTTGATAACACATATGTAGCAGTTAAATATCTTTATTCCTAAATGTTTCGCCCACACAGTAGGCTTCTTCAGTTCAAGACAGAGGCAGCAGAAGTAGTGGAGATGTGAAGACGCTGTCATCAGTCCATCACCGTCGGAAACGTAGTTTTGAGGTGGTCAGTCCCTCAGCCTGGAGAAGTCTACTCTGCAAGCGAAACTTTACGGAATAAAGATACCTAAGGCCTGGTCATGGAGTAGGCCCCGGGGGCGTTGATCCCCGGAATACCCTCCAGGTAGGTACACCAATCTTGCTAGACAAGGTCGTTCCTAACACTCATAAGCTAGAAGAATGGAGAACTAAAGGTTAAGTGCTCTAGTAGATCAGTTAGTACCTTAAGAGGCACCTAAGTTCCTGCGTCTTCTAATAACATGTTAATTTTTCCACTATAATCTACCTTGTCCATAATTACTATCACATTTGTTTGGTAAGGTGAAGTTCAGGATCTTTCCTTAATTCATGGTATAACTTAACAAATCTTTGAGGACAATTGTGTTGTAAATCTTCGAGGCCTGGTGGCTAAAGCTCTTCCTTCACACGGTGAGGATTCGGGTTCGATTCCCAGCGAGGGTAGAAACATTGGGCGTGTTTCTTTACACCGGTTGTCTATGTTCACCCATCAGTAAAATGGGTACCTGGGTGTTAGTGGACTGGTGTGGGTCGCATCCTGGGACAAAACTGACCTAATTTGCGGGAAATGCTCTGCATAACAAGCGGCTTTCTATATAGTAGTATGTCACTGATGTCAACTATGGTCTGGTATACCTTGTACATGTACTTGTAGTAAATAAAGGTATTATTATTATTATTATTATTATTATTATTATTATTATATTATTGCATTGTAGAGCTCACACCTCTACAACACAATTGTCATCAAAGATTTGTTAAGTTATACCATGAATTAAGGAAAGATCCTGAACTTCACCTTACCAAACAAAACAAATGTGATAGTAATTATGGACAAGGTAGATTATAGTGGAAAATGAACATGTTATTAGAAGACTGGGACTCTTAGGTTTAGGTCCCTCTTAAGTCATTAACAGAAGAGGAGGATTGGATGAGGTTCGCCGGTACTGTCCCAGCCCGGGTGTTGTCCAGTTGGTAACCCGGCGAGTAAGAGACGAGGTAACAGAGTGAGAGAGGTACCACAAAACCCACTACTGACACTGCTACTACGTTACAGATAGGTAGGTATACCTGGAGAGGGTTTCGGGGCTCAACGCCCCCGCGGCCCGGTCTGTGACCAGTATAATGTTTATCAGGAAACAGGACAAGTGTTTCCTGACGCGTTTTTAGTCATATGATGACCCACAGCTGGAGCTTTTGGTCATCTGACCGAGGCCTTCCGCTGGCTTACCCCTCCACCCCTTTAAAAATCATGCTTATGATTATAACCATATATATTTTACTAAGTTACAGTCACGCTAAAACATTGAGAAGTTTGTGAGAAATCGACACCAGTAGTGAGTGAGATGGAACAAGACGAGAGACTTGGGAAAGTAACTCAATACTAGGGTGGCCCGTGGCCTGGTAGGCAAAGCTCTCGCTTCACACGCTGAGTGTCCGTGGTTTGATCCCCGGCAAGGGTGGAAACACTGGGAGTGTTTTCTTACACCTGCTGTCCATGTTCACCTAGCAATCAAGTAGGTACCTGGGTTAACGTTAGTCGACTGGTGTGGGTGGCATCCTGAGGGACAAGATTGAGGAAACTAATGGAAATAAGAGACAGTCCTCAATGACGCACTGACTTTCTTGGGTTATACTGGGTGGCTAACCCTCCGGTGTTAAAAATCCGAACGAAAGAGAAGATTACGACGACGTTTCGGTCTGACTTGGACCATTTACAAAGTCACTGTCCCCCTGGCCTATATATACCGGCTTCCTCACTCAGTGTGACTTTGTAAATGGTTCAAGAGCGAAACTTAGTGGTAATCTCCTCTCTCCTACGTGAGGGGTATTTGTGTATTGTTCCAGTCACGGTATTGTGCCTGGTTGTACTTTTTGGATACAGATTCGTGATCGTAACATACAGTTATGTGATACTTAGAGAGTGGACAGGAAGGAGTTGTTTGTGATGCCAGAGCCAGAGAGACACAGATGTTAAGACAAGCTGCAGGTGAGTCACTGGGAAGGTAGGATATGCTATTTCAGTCTCGGGATGGTGAGTCCAACGAATTAAATAAAGAGGTGATGGGGCAAACAGTACACAGTCTCAGAAGCAGGTATGATTGAGACCTGGACGCCAGGAACCAGTCAAGCTGGTAGTTAAAAGATAAAGAGGTAGGGACACAAGTTGAGTACAACTAGACTGAGTACACACACAATATGGATAGTAGTGGAGACAAGATACATACGTAGATTTAAAATGAGTTACGATAAGGCTCTTGGAGTACGAAGAAAGTGGGCCTTGTGGCGACAAGCGAAGAGGCGACGCCAGGACCAATGAATCGACCCCTGCAACCACAAATAAGTACACACACAGGAAACTGTACAGGCTCTGGGGACAAAGGCTGCAGACCTCCCCGAGAGGGACCTCGGGGTGAGAACAGTTCCAAGCATTTCGCTGAATAACTGCTACAACAAGAGAGAGACTGGTAAATTTAAGTCTAGCTTGTAGAAACCTATACAAGGAGGAGTCATTGACGATCTCATACAGGACGTATATCAGGGAGCACTAGCGATTTGAAGTATCTTGTTTTGAAAGTTCTCAATACCAACCCCGTGTCGTGATCTTTGTCTTGTTATGGTCTTTAAAAGAAAGGTCAGCTGACATAATTATTCCCACGTCTTTTACGTGTTCCTTTCGTTCTATTTGGTGACCCTATGTTTTGTATATAGTGTTCCTTTGAACGTCATGTTGTTCTCCACTGCCCATTGGAAGACCTTGCTTATGTCCTCCTGTAATTTTTCAGTGTCCTCTACCGTAGTGACTTTCATGCTTATTTTAGTGTCATCTGCAAATGATGATACAAAAGTGTGCTGGGTGTTTTTATCTATGTCTGCTATGAGGATGAGAAACAGCAGAGGTGCCAGGACAGTGCCTTGGGGCACTGAGCTTTTGACCTCGCTGATGGCTGGATCTTGCCGTGTTGTGTGTGTTAGGAACCCGAAAATCCATCTACCTACCTTCCCCGTAATGCCTATGGCCCTCATTTTGTGCGCTATCACTCCATGATCGCATCTGTCAAACGCCTTTGATAAATCTGTGTAAATCACATCTGCGTTTTGGTCGTCCTCCAATGCCTCCGTAATTCTGTCATAATGGTTCAGCAGCTGTGACAGGCATGATCGACCCGCTCTAAAGCCATGCTGGTTCGGGTTATGTTGGTTGTGCTGGTCCATGAACTTTGTAATCTGCCGTCTCATCACTCTTTCGAAGATTTTTATGTGGTCTGTAATTTTTAGCTAGTGCTCTGTCTAGTGCTATGTCTGCACTCTTTAAGTCTTTAAGACCTCCGGTATTTCACTAGATCTAAGCTCTTTCTCCAAAGAACACTAAGGGCTCTTGCTAGTGGTACTTTGCACTGCTTTATAAATAGGGCATTCCATGAATCTGGTCCAGGTGCTGAGTGAGTGGGCATGTTGGCCATTTCTTTTTCCAAATCTATGGGATTTGTACTAATGTCAGTTAGTCTGCAGCGCCAGTATGGAACCCACATCTAGTTAAGCATACTGAGCTCGAAAAAGTGAAAGTTCCCCAAGGAAACTAGTCCCAGAGCTGAGGCTTATGAAATATGAAGAGAGGCACGAGGAGTTAAACTGGACCACATTATAGGTTACGACATATAAAATACTGAGTGGAACCTGACAAGGTTGACAGTGTTTGAAGGGCGGGTCTCTGGTACACGAGGTGACATGAAGTCAGGAAGTGGAACGACCTAGACATAGAACTGGTAGAGGCGGAATCCATACATAGTTTTAAGAATAGGTATGATACGGCTCAAGCAGCCACAAGTACAGCAATGCCTAGTGGAGAGGCGGAGCCAAGAGATAAGACACCCCTGTCATGCCGAATAGGTAAAATTGGTCCTTTCTAAAATTTCTAAAATTTTCTTTTTAGATGCGAGAGAAAGAACAGGAAACAAGGGAAGGGGAGGGGGTTGGTGTGTATGTCCAAGAGTCGCTCATCTGCACGGAGATATTCAACACCACAAATGATCTAGTTGAAGTTTTAACAATAAAAATCGAGAACCAAAATCTAGTCATGGTGGTTGTATACAAGCCACCAGATGCAACCTCCCAACAGTTCAAGAAACTGCTGCTAAAAAAATGATTACTGTCTGGAAAGTCTTCCAGCCCCATCCCCAAACATCTTACTGCTTGGTGATATCAACCTAAGACATACCAAATGGAAGACTGTAGCAAATAATGTTATAGCAGAAACAATCCCTGGAGGCACACACACATGAGCTACTAAGTCAGCAGATAGTGGAACCAACAAGACTGGAAAACACACTTGACCTTATCTTCACAAATAATAAGGACCTGGTAAGAAACATAACAATATCAAAAAGAACTAATTCCGATCACAACCTAATCGAAGTTCAGACATACATGTACAGGTACAGATCAGCAAAATACACGTAGCTGTGAAGGTGTCTTCACCAAATACAACTTTAACAACAAGAACATCAACTGGGACCAGGTGAATCATGTCTTAAATGAAACATGTTGGGAAGATATCTTAAATAACATGGATCCAAACCAGGGCCTTGAAAGAATCAACTTTCTGGCAGCTGAAGTATGTTTAAGGCATATTCCCGAAAGAAAGAGAAGAAGTAAACTGGAGAGAGAAAGACGCTCCCTCTACAGAAGACGACGAAGAATCACTGAGCTCTTCAAGAAGGCTAGACTATCTGATACACGGAAGGAAGCGCTGACCAGGGAAGTGGAAAGTATCGAACTTAAGTTAAAGGACTCATACAGGATCCAGGAGAGACAGGAGGAGCTAAAAGCAATTAGTGAAATTGAAAGAAATTCGAAATATTTCTTTTCATATGCCCAAAACAAGGCAAATACCACATCTAGTATCTGGTATTTGCCTTGTTTTTGGCATATGAAAAGAAATATTTCGAATTTCTTTCGAAATATTTACACAAATGACAACAAAGAAATGAGTGAGATACTGAAATCCCAATATGACTCTGTGTTCAGTGAGCCACTAGTCACTAAAGATCGACAATCCAAATGATTTTTTCATGAATGAGCCTCAAAACTCCATCAATGTATGCCAGATTTCATACATTACCCTAACTCCAATAGACTTTGAGAAAGCCATTGACAACATGCCCATGCACTCAGCCCCAGGCCCAGACTCGTGGAACTCTATGTTCATTAAGAACTGCAAGAAACCCCTCTCACGTGCCCTAAATATACTATGGAGAAAGAGCTTCGAACTATAGACCAATAGCGCTAACGTCCCACTTCATAAAAATCTTTGAAAGAGTTCTAAGAAGCGCGATTGCAAACCACTTGGATTTCCAAAAACTGCACAATCCAGGGCAACATGGGTTCAGAGCAGGTCGCTCCTGCCTCTTGCAACTACTGGATCACTATGATATGGTCTTGGATGCACTGGAAGAAAAACAAAATGCAGATGTAATATACACAGACTTTGCAAAAGCCGTTGGCAGGTGTGATGTGTGCTAAAGGAATAACTGGCAAAGTAGGCAGATGAATCTTCAACTTTCTAACCAACCGAACACAAACAGTGGTAAACAGAGTTAAATCGGAAGCTGTCATAGTGAAGAGCTCTGTTCCACAAGACACAGTACTCGCACCTATCCTGTTCCTCATCTTCATATCAGACAGACAGAGATGTAATGACTCACGAAATCGTAATGACACGATTGCTAGCGGGAGATTCGTCTTTAAAAACTTGCATTTGTGGACACAGTGGTGCCTATGCTAACCTTCCTATGGTGTAGAAATATACCTAGTTGGATGAATCTTATTGAAGCTAGCTGGCCCAGTGGCTTACGCGACGGTCTGGAGTTTTGAGACTCTGTGACCGCGGGTTCGAACCCCACCCGTGGTATGGTTTGGTCAGAGATGTAATCCACAGCATCATATCCTTTGCAGACGATACTAGGATCTGCATGAGAGTGTCATCTGTCGAGGACACTGTTAACCTCCAAGAAGATATAAACCAAGTTTTCCAATGGACAACGGAAAACAATATGATGTTCAATGAAGACAAATTCCAACTACTCCATTATGGAAAACTGGAGGAAATAATAACAAGAACTGACTATACTACAAACTGATCATACAATAGAGCGAAAAAATAATGTGAAGGACCTGGGAGTGGTAATGTCTGAGGATCTCACTTTCAAGGATCACAACTGCAAAGAAAATGATATGATGGATAATGAGAACGTTCAAAACAAGAGATGCCAAGCCAATGATGATCTTTTTCAAATCACTTGTTCTCTCTAGGCTGGAACACGGCTGTACATTAACATCTCCGTTCAAGGCAGGTGACATTGCAGATCTAGAGTGTGTACAGAGAACCTTTACTGCACATATAAGTTCCATGAAACACCTTAACTACTGGTAACGCTTGGGAGCACTTGACTTGTACTCGCTGGAATGCAGGCGAGAGATGTATATCATAATCTACACTTAGAAAATCCTAGAGGGAATGGTCTCGAATCTGCAAATAGAAATCACTCCCTACGAAAGTAAGAGACTGGGCAGGCGATGCAAAATACCCCAATGAAAAGTAGGCGTGCCAAGGGTACACTAAGACAAAATACAATAAGCGTCCAGGCCCCAAGACTGTTCAACAGCCTCCCACCATACATAAGGGGAATTACCAATAGGCCCATGGCTGCCTTCAAGAGGGAGCTGGACAGATACTTAAAGTCGGTGCCAGATCAGCCGGGCTGTGGTTCGTACGTTGGACTACGTGCGGCCAGCAGTAACAGCCTCGTTGATCAGGTACTGAGCCACCGGGAGGCCTGGTGGTGGACCGGGGCGCGGGGGTAGACCCCAGGTATACGTTTAAGGATATATTTTTTCACACATGTTAATGAAAAAATTAATTTTTACATTAACATAAATGAAAAAAAATATATTTTTAAACGTATAAGAGAAAATTTTAGAAAGGACTTAATTTTAAATGACTTCTTGTTAATTGACAAATTTTACCTATTCGGCACGACATATAAATAAATAAATAAATAAATATAATATATATATATAAACAAAAATAAAGCATCACAAGCCAACAAGTGTGTATGGAGAAGTGCCTTTGAGAAGTGGTAACTAAGAGAGAGGAACTCACATAGGCCTTAGCTAAGTTGTACATGTTGTCGAGGATGGAAGCTAGAGTGTCATCAATGAAGTTCTTGGCCATAGTCTTGTTGGACATCTTACTCAGCAGTTTCTTCTGCGCCTTCAGGCTGATGTCACGCGCTCGAAACGAGTCCCCCATCCTGCAAGACACATCACGAGACGTCAGTACATCTTAACAATAACACTATAATAAGCCTGACTAGAATATACACACACTATGTAAACACGACGTAATGCCGGTAATAACATTGTATGACGACGACGTTTCTCATACCAGGGACGAAACGTCTCCATAATAAAGGTCCCTGGTGAGCAAAACGGCGTCACATCAACTCCAAGGTTGAGGGAATGATTACCTCATCTTTCGTATATAGTTCTAGTCTTCCAGTTATGTCCTTGAATTTGTATTGATAAAGCCACTGGAGGGCGAAACGTCTACAAGATACCCAGATGTTGCACAAGTGTCTAAATCTTTATCTTGTCGGTACTGTCTACCATACATGTACAAAATCCCACAATGATAACAATGAGTAAGACACAAGCGCATCATATCTTTATTCCAAAACATGTGGCCTACACACTAGGCTTCTTCAGTCGAGTAGATAGGCAGCAGAAGCAGTAGATATGTGAAGACGATGTGCTCAGTCCATCACTCTTAAGACGTAGAGGGACTGACCACCTCAACACTACGTCATCAAGGGTGAGGGACTGATGACATCGTCTTCACCTCTCTACAGCTTCTGCTGCCTCCTCTGTACTCGACTGAAGAAGCCTACTGTGTGGGTCAAACGTTGATATAACGATACCTGTTACACACGTCTCTTACCAATCAACGTATACCAGGAGCTAGAGACTGACTGCTACATGTTTGACTATATGATGGAACAAACAGGATATCTTTAGTCTGGAAACGTTTCGCCAGTCACTGGCTTCTTCAGTCCAATGCAGAGAAACAGTGCAAGGAGCAGATGAGACAATTAATATCACTTAGAATAACATCAATCACATACCCAAGGAACACATGTTAAGAAAGTGAACCTAGCAAGTGTCTTTCAACCTCACTGAGCACACGAGTACACAGCACCAGTGTGGAGCCCACACCTCGTTATGACTGCTAACATTTTAAATTAAAAGTTAATAAAAATGTTTAGAATTATTGTAAATATTTGTAAAACAAGGAAACTGTTATTACAAGTTTAATTCAACTACTGTAATTAAATCCAGGCACACGCTAGGGGAGGGAGGGAGGGTGTGGGAGAGACGGAGAGACGGAGAGAGAGAGAGAGAGAGAGAGAGAGAGAGAGAGAGAGAGAGAGAGAGAGAGAGAGAGAGAGAGAGAGAGACCATGGTTCAACACACAGACCAAGAGAATGCACAAGTGGGCAATATTTAAATTTCCACGAGTCGTACAGTGAAGACATAGCACGGGTCAAGTGGTACAGAAGGTAACTTCTGTGTCCAAACACACACACACGCGCGCGCTCGCGCTCTATGCAACACTTAACACATGTCAGAGTATTCTTTTTAAGTTCTTGAGGAATATAGAGTTGTATGAGTGTGAAGGAAGACCAGAAGAGTACTATTAGTGTAGACTAACGTACTATTAGTGTAGACTAACGTACTATTAGTGTAGACTAACGTACTATTAGTGTAGACTAACGTACTATTAGTGTAGACTAACGTACTATTAGTGTAGACTAACGTTCTATTAGTGTAGACTAACGTACTATTAGTGTAGACTAACGTACTATTAGTGTAGACTAACGTACTATTAGTGTAGACTAACGTACTATCAGTGTAGACTAACGTACTATTAGTGTAGACTAACGTACTATCAGTGTAGACTAACGTACTATCAGTGTAGACTAACGTACTATTAGTGTAGACTAACGTACTATTAGTGTAGACTAACGTACTATTAGTGTAGCCTAACGTACTATTAGTGTAGACTAACGTACTATTAGTGTAGACTAACGTACTATTAGTGTAGACTAACGTACTATCAGTGTAGACTAACGTACTATTAGTGTAGACTAACGTACTATCAGTGTAGACTAAGGTACTATTAGTGTAGACTAACGTACTATCAGTGTAGACTAACGTACTATCAGTGTAGACTAACGTACTATCAGTGTAGACTAACGTACTATTAGTGTAGACTAACGTACTATTAGTGTAGACTAACGTACTATTAGTGTAGACTAACGTACTATTAGTGTAGACTAACGTACTATTAGTGTAGACTAACGTACTATTAGTGTAGACTAACGTACTATTAGTGTAGACTAACGTACTATTAGTGTAGACTAACGTACTATTAGTGTAGACTAACGTACTATTAGTGTAGACTAACGTACTATCAGTGTAGACTAACGTACTATCAGTGTAGACTAACGTACTATTAGTGTAGACTAACGTACTATTAGTGTAGACTAACGTACTATTAGTGTAGACTAACGTACTATCAGTGTAGACTAGTGTACTATCAGTGTAGACTAGCGTACTATCAGTGTAGACTAGTGTACTATCAGTGTAGACTAGTGTACTATCAGTGTAGACTAGTGTACTATCAGTGTAGACTAGCGTACTATCAGTGTAGACTAGCGTACTATCAGTGTAGACTAGTGTACTATCAGTGTAGACTAGTGTACTATCAGTGTAGACTAGTGTACTATCAGTGTAGACTAGTGTACTATCAGTGTAGACTAGTGTACTATCAGTGTAGACTAGCGTACTATCAGTGTAGACTAGCGTACTATCAGTGTAGACTAGTGTACTATCAGTGTAGACTAGCGTACTATCAGTGTAGACTAGTGTACTATCAGTGTAGACTAGTGTACTATCAGTGTAGACTAGCGTACTATCAGTGTAGACTAGCGTACTATCAGTGTAGACTAGTGTACTATCAGTGTAGACTAGTGTACTATCAGTGTAGACTAGTGTACTATCAGTGTAGACTAGTGTACTATCAGTGTAGACTAGTGTACTATCAGTGTAGACTAGCGTACTATCAGTGTAGACTAGTGTACTATCAGTGTAGACTAGTGTACTATCAGTGTAGACTAGTGTACTATCAGTGTAGACTAGTGTACTATCAGTGACTTCCTGCAAGTGGTGTGAGGTTCGTTTGACAATAATAGTGACAACTAGAGTATTGTGTGTGTGTTGTCTGTCTTGTGTGTTGTTTTACTGTGTGTGTTGTCTGTCTTGTGTGTTGTTTTACTGTGTGTGTTGTCCCCCTTGTGTGTTGTTTTACTGTGTGTGTTGTCTGTCTTGTGTGTTGTTTTACTGTGTGTGTTGTCTGTCTTGTGTATTGTTTTACTGTGTGTGTTGTCTGTCTTGTGTATTGTTTTACTGTGTGTGTTGTCTGTCACTGTCCTCTGCAGTAGTTCTTACCTCTACTTTCCCTTCACTTTCTTCTTCCTGTGTTACTATCTTACTCCCCAGGTCCTGATGAACTGTTTGCAAGGGTTTTAAAGGAATGTAAAGAGGAGCTTATCAAACCTTTGTCTAGTCTTTTCAACATATCACTACAAACTGGCATAGTGCCAAACAAGTGGAAAATACCTATTTACAAGGCAGGTGACAGGTCCTTAGCTTCGAACTATAGACCAATACACCTTACCTCCATAGTGGGAGCTTGACAAAGCTCCTGGAGATCGAAACGTTGCCACAATAAAATGTCAACATTAGTTGAACGTGTCATTTTACCTAACATATTGTCGATAATTCTACCAACATTATTACAATGTATATCTTAATATTAGTGATTGCGAAAGGGATTTAGGAGTTCTGGTTAGCAGTAATGTGAAACCAAGACAACAGTGCATAAGTGTTGGCAATAAGCTCTTGATCTTGAAGGCTTTCCCAGTAATTTAAATGCCGTGAACGATCTGTATTTGTCCAACCTCTGATATTTATCCTGGCGTGGTCAAACACTTGTTGTGACCCCAGTGTGAAGACTCCACCAGGTCACCTGTGATTACCTGTGACCTGTTTCGGAAATTTACCTGAACCAGGTCTCTCTTGCACACCTGGTCAACCAGCCTACTGGTGTTGGCGGCCCACTGGCCCGCATATCCATCACAGCCTGCTTGATCAGGCACCAGATGAAGGTAAATAGTATAAGTTACACACAACATTGCCAACACTTTTGAGTTTCGTCTCAATACAGTGTTACAATTCTCCACTCAGCACAACACACGTGGAGATGGTTTAAAATATCCATAAGATGGAAAAATACACTTTTTCCACTGTATACATACTCATGTAGTCTACCAGGTAGATGTGTTTGTGACTTGGTAAAGCCACTGTGGGCGAAACGTAGTCAATAAAGGATCGCATTATACGTGACTTGACCTGACCGTGACTTTCTCCTGACCTGTCTGCTCTACCTCACCTCCCTTCTGACTTTCTCTTCACGTTCTCACCTGTTATCTGCAACTTATATTTTGATGTTGGGTAACAAACAATACTGGGACACACAAGGTAAACCCCGCCATTACATAGCTGCTACCACCACCACTACTACTACTGTTACCACTACTGTTACCACTACTGCTACCACCACTACTACTACTGTTACCACTACTGCTACCACCACTACTACTACTACTGTTACCACTACTGCTACCACCACTACTACTACTGTTACCACTACTGTTACCACTACTGCTACCACCACCACTACTACTACTGTTACCACTACTGCTACCACCACTACTACTACTGTTACCACTACTGCTACCACCACCACTACTACTACTGTTACCACTACTGCTACCACCACCACTACTACCTGTTACCACTACTGCTACCACCACTACTACTACTGTTACCACTACTGCTACCAACTACTACTACTACGTTCCACTCTGTACCTACCACTACTACACTGTTCCACTACTGCTACCACCACTACTCTACTACTGTTACCACTACTGTTACCACCACTACTACTACTGTTACCACTACTGCTACCACCACTACTACTACTGTTACCACTACTGTTACCACCACTACTACTACTGTTACCACTACTGCTACCACCACTACTACTACTGTTACCACTACTGCTACCACCACTACTACTACTGTTACCACTACTGCTACCACCACCACTACTACTACTGTTACCACTACTGCTACCACCACTACTACTACTGTTACCACTACTGCTACCACCACTACTACTACTGTTACCACTACTGCTACCACCACTACTACTACTACTGTTACCACTACTGCTACCACCACTACTACTACTGTTACCACTACTGCTACCACCACTACTACTACTACTGTTACCACTACTGCTACCACCACTACTACTACTGTTACCACTACTGCTACCACCACTACTACTACTACTGTTACCACTACTGCTACCACCACTACTACTACTGTTACCACTACTGCTACCACCACTACTACTACTGTTACCACTACTGCTACCACTACTGCTACCACCACTACTACTACTGTTACCACTACTGCTACCACCACTACTACTACTGTTACCACTACTGTTACCACTACTGCTACCACCACTACTACCACTGTTACCACTACTGCTACCACCACTACTACTACTGTTACCACTACTGCTACCACCACTACTACCACTGTTACCACTACTGCTACCACCACTACTACCACTGTTACCACTACTGCTACCACCACTACTATCACTGCTCCACTACTGTACACTATTATTTATACTGCTTTAATAACTATATGTTTATATACAATATATATATATACTACTATTATATATATATATTATATATATATATATATACCCATTGTTAGTATTGTTTGTAGTTATAGTCCTGAGAGCGAAAGTTGCCAATAATTTACCACATTATTGTCAGTATATTTTTACGGTGTTTGTGTCTGCTGTGTTTTTCAGCGTCCTGTCTGCGCTGTTTTTCAGCTGTCATGTCTGCTGTGTTTTCAGCTGTCCTGTCTGCTGTGTTTTTCAGCTGTCCTGTCTGCTGTGTTTTTCAGCTGTCCTGTCTGCTGTGTTTTTCAGCTGTCCTGTCTGCTGTGTTTTTCAGCTGTCCTGTCTGCTGTGTTTTTCAGCTGTCCTGTCTGCTGTGTTTTTCAGCTGTCCTGTCTGCTGTGTTTTTCAGCTGTCCTGTCTGCTGTGTTTTTCAGCTGTCCTGTCTGCTGTGTTTTTCAGCTGTCCTGTCTGCTGTGTTTTTCAGCTGTCCTGTCTGCTGTGTTTTTCAGCTGTCCTGTCTGCTGTATTTTTCAGCTGTCCTGTCTACTGTGTTTTTCAGCTGTCCTGTCTGCTGTGTTTTCAGCTGTCCTGTCTGCTGTGTTTTTCAGCTGTCCTGTCTGCTGTGTTTCTTCCTGCTCTCTCATTCTGCTGCGCCATGATGAACATAAATGTCTCAACAAAATGTAGTTAAGTCGTGATCTGAGAATAAGACAACGTGTGCAACATTTGGGAATCTTTATTGAGGAAACGTTTCGCCCGCCACTGGCTTCTTCAGTCCAATACAGAGAAGAATAGAGGAAGATGAAGTGACTGTGGTTCAGGAAGAGACGTGAGTAAACACCTGGAGAGGGTCGGATATATATATTAGACAACACCGGACTCTCCGCCTATTTATACAATGTGTTTTTTTTAACCTGTGTTAGAAGTGATCAAGGTCCCAGGACCGAAACGTTTTCTAATATGTCCTAGTGTTTGCTCACGTGTATTTCTAAACCAACATGTCATTATCTATTACCAAGGTTTATATTATGAGGAGGATTGTCGTCAGTCTTGATGGAGTGAACAACTCCAGGCTGGGGACTGATTACCCCGTCAGTCTTGATGGAGTGAACAACTCCAGGCTGAACATAAGAAAGAAGGAACACTGCAGCCCATGCGAGGCAGGTCCAAGTCTCCCACCGGCTTAAGCCAATGCCCCGACCCAGCCAGGTCAGGTTACATTCACTTAAGGAAGGAGCACGGCATCTGACCTAGTAGCACAAGCTAGTCAAGACCAACTCACACCCACCCGCACCCACTCATATATTTATCTAGCCTATTTTTAAAACTACACAACGTTTTAGCCTCTATAACTGTACTCGGGAGTTTGTTCCACTCATCGACAACTCTATTACCAAACCAATGCTTTCCTATATCCCTCCTGAATCTGAATTTATCCAACTTAAAGCCATTGCTGCGAGTCCTGTCAATACTAGATATTTTTAGCACGCTATTTACATCCCCTTTATTTATTCCTGTTTTCCATTTATACACCTCAATCATATCCCCCCTAATTCTACGCCTTTCTAGAGAGTGCAGATTCAGGGGCCTCAGTCTATCCTCATAGGGAAGATTTCTGATACATGGAATCAACTTAGTCATCCTCCTTTGTACGTTTTCCAGAGCATTTATATCCATTCTGTAATACGGTGACCAAAACTGTGCAGCATAATCTAGATGAGGCCTAACCAAGGATATATAGAGTTGAAGAACAACCTGAGGACTCCTATTATTTATGCTTCTTGACTCGATAAAGCCCACTGTGTGGGCGAAACGTTGTCAATAAAGGATCACATTATACTGCTTATGTGTTTATTTTTCCATTGTGTCGGTATTTTATACCATATATCTGAAGCAGCTGGCGGGCGAAACGTTCCCTTAATAAAACTTCCAAATGTCACAAAAATGTATCATTATTCAAGTGAGACACTTGTGTGACAAACATGTGAACTATTCCAGCCACAGTATTGTTCCACCCACATTATTGTTCCAACAACAGTATTGTTCCAGCCACAGTATTCTTCCAACCACAGTATTGTTCCAGCCACAGTACTGTTCCAGCAACAGTATTGTTCCAGCCACAGTATTGTTCCAGCCACAGTATTCTTCCAACCACAGTATTGTTCCAGCCACAGTACTGTTCCAGCAACAGTATTGTTCCAGTCACAGTATTGTTCCAGCAACAGTATTGTTCCAGTCACAGTATTGTTCCAGTCACAGTATTGTTCCAGCCACAGTATTGTTCCAGCAACAGTATTGTTCCAGTCACAGTATTGTTCCAGTCACAGTATTGTTCCAGCCACAGTACTGTTCCAGCCACAGTATTGTTCCAGTCACAGTATTGTTCCAGCCACAGTACTGTTCCAGCAACAGTATTGTTCCAGTCACAGTATTGTTCCAGTCACAGTACTGTTCCAGCAACAGTATTGTTCCAGCCACAGTACTGTTCCAGCAACAGTACTGTTCCAGTCACAGTATTGTTCCAGTCACAGTATTCCAGCCACAGTACTGTTCCAGCCACAGTACTGTTCCAGTCACAGTATTGTTCCAGTCACAGTATTGTTCCAGCCACAGTACTGTTCCAGCAACAGTATTGTTCCAGTCACAGTATTGTTCCAGTCACAGTATTGTTCCAGCCACAGTATTGTTCCAGCCACAGTATTGTTCCAGCTACAGAATTGTTCCAGCCACAGTACTGTTCCAGCAACAGTATTGTTCCAGTCACAGTATTGTTCCAGTCACAGTATTGTTCGTCACAGTATTGTTCCAGCTACAGTATTGTTCCAGCCACAGTACTGTTCCAGCAACAGTATTGTAACAGTCACAGTATTGTTCCAGTGACAGTATTGTTCCAGCCACAGTATTGTTCCAGTCACAGTATTGTTCCAGCAACAGTATTGTTCCAGCCACAGTATTGTTCCAGTCACAGTATTGTTCCAGCCACAGTATTGTTCCAGCCACAGTATTGTTCTAGCCACAGTATTGTTCCAGTCACAGTATTGTTCCAGCCACAGTATTGTTCCAGCCACAGTATTGTTCCAGCCACAGTATTGTTCTAGTCACAGTATTGTTCCAGCAACAGTATTGTTCTAGTCACAGTATTGTTCCAGTCACAGTATTGTTCTAGTCACAGTATTGTTCTAGTCACAGTATTGTTCCAGTCACAGTATTGTTCCAGCCACAGTATTGTTCTAGTCACAGTATTGTTCCAGCCACAGTATTGTTCCAGTCACAGTATTGTTCTAGTCACAGTATTGTTCTAGTCACAGTATTGTTCCAGTCACAGTATTGTTCTAGTCACAGTATTGTTCCAGCCACAGTATTGTTCCAGCCACAGTATTGTTCTAGTCACAGTATTGTTCTAGTCACAGTATTGTTCCAGCCACAGTATTGTTCCAGTCACAGTATTGTTCTAGTCACAGTATTATTCCAGCCACAGTATTATTCCAGCCACAGTATTGTTCCAGCCACAGTATTGTTCCAGCCACAGTATTGTTCCAGCCACAGTATTGTTCCAGCCACAGTATTGTTCCAGCCACAGTATTGTTCCAACCACAGTATTGTTCCAACCACAGTATTGTTCCAGTCACAGTATTGTTCCAGTCACAGTATTGTTCTAGCCACAGTATTGTTCCAGCCACAGTATTGTTCCAGCCACAGTATTGTTCCAGCCACAGTATTGTTCCAACCACAGTATTGTGATTTATTCTAGTGTTGCAAAAGTTTGTCACCAGGGAGATGCACACTGAGAGGTTGCAGGCACTAACAGTAACAGCCTGGTTGACCACACCCTGATCCACCACGAGGCCTGGTCTCAGACCGGGCAACAGGGGCGCTGACCCCAGAAACCGTCTTCAGGTAACTGAACCTGGCAACCAAAACAAGACAATGAATTGACAGGTTAGATAAGGAAAGAGAATGTGAAATAAGAAGATGACAATAAAGGAGGACGCAGGTGGAAGCTGGACACACTGACGAGCCACACAGCTGTTAGGAAGTGCTTTTTAAGCCTCAGGGTGATTGAAAAAGTGTAATAAGCTGTGGTGTAGGCAAACTTGGTACACACATTTTCACCCAAAACCTTGCAGGCCTTCTCCACTTTACTCGCCCTAGTTGTGGCTTGACAATGGTCCAGGATGAATCGAAATGTCAGTTTTTGTGAACTGTTCCAGCTACGGTTTGTGACATTTATTCTTTTCGGTACACAGCTTCAAGGCAAGATATGATAAGACTTAAGAGAGGAAAAAACAGTAATGTTAATCACAGTAACGTAGGAGGGGCCAGGAGCTGAGAATCAATCACCACAAACAATGGCGAGTACCATTATATTCAAGGCATACAATACCGACGAGTTGATGAATAAGACACATGTGCAACACCTGGGTGTCATTGATGAATAAGACATGTGCAACACCTGGGTGTCATTGATGAATAAGACACATGTGTAACACCTGGGTGTCATTGATGAATAAGACACATGTACAACACCTGGGTGTCTTTATTGATGAATAAGACACATGTACAACACCTGGGTGTCTTTATTGATGAATAAGACACATGTACAACACCTGGGTGTCTTTATTGATGAATAAGACACATGTACAACACCTGGGTGTCTTTATTGATGAATAAGACACATGTACAACACCTGGGTGTCTTTATTGATGAATAAGACACATGTGCAACACCTGGGTATCTTTATTGATGAATAAGACACATGTACAACACCTGGGTGTCTTTATTGATGAATAAGACACATGTACAACACCTGGGTGTCTTTATTGATGAATAAGACACATGTACAACACCTGGGTGTCTTTATTGATGAATAAGACACATGTACAACACCTGGGTGTCTTTATTGATGAATAAGACACATGTGCAACACCTGGGTATCTTTATTGATGAATAAGACACATGTACAACACCTGGGTGTCTTTACTGACGAATAAGACATGTGCAACACCTGGGTGTCTTTATTACTGGTAATAAAGATACTGAAGTGTTGTACACGAGTCTTCACAAAGCAGCTGGTTGAGGACAACCACGAGCGTCAGAGGTGAAGACCGGAAATCCCCCGTGTGTGTGTGTGTGTTTCCTGTGCTCTTCACACACACACACACTTATCCGAGGTAGCCAGAAGAGCCCACTTGGGGAGAGCAAAGTTACTAGTTATGGGTGATTTCAATCACAAGGAGATTGATTGGGAAAACCTGGAGCCCCACGGGGGTCCTGAATCATGGAGAGCCAAGATGATGGATGTGGTACTGGAAAACCTCATGCATCAATATGTTAAGAGACACTACCAGAGAGAGAGGTGGGGATGATCCAGCAAGACTGGACCTAGTATTCACCTTGAGTAGTTCGGACATCGAGGATATCACGTATGAAAGGCCCCTTGGAGCTAGTGATCATTTGGTTCTGTGTTTTGATTATATAGTTGAGCTACAAGTGGAGAGGGGAGCAGGAATAGGAAGGTATAAACGAAACTACAAAAGGGGGGACTACACAGGCATGAGGAACTTCCTACAAGACGTTCAGTGGGAGAGAGAATTGGCAGGAAAACCAGTAAAAGAAATGATGGAATATGTGACAACCAAATGCAAAGAGGCAGAGGAGAGGTTTGTCCCCAAGGAAACAAAGTAATGGGAAGACCAGAACGAGTCCTTGGTTCACCCAGAGGTGTGGGAGGCAAAAACTAAGTGTAATAGAGAATGTAAAAAGTACAGAAGACAAAGGACCCAGGAAAATAAAGAGATTAGCCGAAGAGCCAGAAACGAATATGCACAGGTAAGAAGGGAGGCTCAGCGACAATATGAAAATGATATAGCATCAAAGTCAAGTCTAACCCGAAGCTGTTGTATAGCCACATCAGGAGGAAAACAACAGTCAAGGACCAGGTAATCAGGCTGAGGAAGGAAGGTGGGGAGTTCACAAGAAACGACCAAGAGGTATGTGAGGAGCTCAACATGAGATTTAAAGAAGTATTTACACAGGAGACAGGAAGGACTCCAGGAATTCAGAATAGGAAGGTATACCAACAAGTGCTGGATGAAATACACACAACCGAGGAGGAGGTGAAGAAGCTGCTATGTGAACTCGATGCCTCAAAAGCGGTGGGACCGGACAACATTTCTCCGTGGGTCCTTAGAGAGGGAGCAGAGATGTTGTGTGTGCCACTAACACAAATCTTCAACACATCCATTGAAACTGGGCAACTACCTGAGGCGTGGAAGATGGCAAATGTAGTCCCAATTTTTAAGAAA